>JAVQJS010130027.1:0-12661 GCA_036024795.1 Galaxias rostratus | reverse complement strand
TAATAAATCTCTGTTGAAAATCTTAAAATTGTTGCCATTTTCTAGTGAAACTATGACATCTTAAAAGGTGGAACAGAACACAGTGAATAGTTTGCCCTATTTCTGTTTTCACCCAATGTTAATTCAAATAATTGTCATATTTTGGAACCAATGTTTGCTTTTTACTTATACAAAGAACACACAGAAATAGATTAGACTTAAATAGGGTCACAATGTCTACGGTTTGTGTCAACACAGCACATACGCTGCCATATTGGCCACTTTTAATGGACGTCATTTAATGATTAACGTGACTGTATATAACACTTCCACTTCGGTTTGAGATATGTTGTTAATACAGAGGTTGCTGGGAAGCAAAAAGAAAAGACAGACGTTCTGATTACCTGGCTTGTGCCCTTTGCGGTTCATTTTAATGGACCCGTGATTTAATTAGAGATACCATAAAGTGACTTTGCCACTGTGCCATAAAACGAAGGGTGCGGTAGTGATCCAAGAACGATAAAGGAAAAGGGCTGGCCTTAACATCGTTAACATTCACAGCAATGTACAATCACTGCGCAAATTACAGACCCTGTCATGGCTGTAGCCTTTCTGCTCCTTCCTGTTCTTTGTTTTACAAACTCCACCATCATTTCGTCACTATAACATCAAAGGCTTCACTGAGTCAATTTATTTCACTTGTTGGGGCTAATTGGATGAAATGTCAAGGAGGGGAATGAGATGATGTTGAGACACAGGCCTTTTCCCATCTGATCGCTGGCTTGTCAAATGTATTCCTTCAAGGGAGAATTGGAACTTTAAAGGCCAAGTTTTCTTTTTTATCATCATTGCCTTGCAGGACAGGGAACAAACCAGTTTGAATTCATTGTTATGTACATTGAAAATGGAGAGGCTATATTTTATTTTCATCCACAAAGACACAGATAAAGATTAAATTGATTAAACCAATTACCAGATTATTTATTCACTCACACATAGACGTCATGCTTACACAGACAGACATTTATACAAAACCTTCCACATAAAGCTTAGAACAAGAAAAAGTTTATAAGTTTGGCGTAAGGCCAGGCACTGTACCTTTAACAATACCCTTTGTTTAGGGAAAATAAGTTTACCAACCGTGTGCATTATTATCAAAGGCCCACCATTTGGTGGGGTTTCACTGAACGTGTCTGAGATGTCCTGGAAGTTAGTGTCCAAGCCCACACCTTATGCTACATAATAACAGCCAACTCATTTAGCCAAATATTGAATGCAGGGTACCACCCCATACTGTTTTTTTTTGTATTTTAATTTGTACTTGAATTTTTTTATACTTGTGTAACTATATAAGGGCGAAACATTTATTAAAAATTGTGATATTCAAACAACTCACAAAAGCCTGTCACTTTGGCAAGCAATGCGTTGTCCATCCTATCACTTGTATTTGTATGTCTAGACCATCTTTCTAAGGTTGGGACTGGAACCGTCAGAAGTCGTTTTTTTGTTTTAGTTTTTTACTCATGTTTATAACTCACTTTGATTAAACAGTAAAAGCCTGTGTCCCCTCTGCCTTGGTCAAACTGCCAAATTGGGAAATAATAATAAGAAAACCGCTAGCTAGACACTAAGTAATTATCACAACACTTGTTTCTGCAGGTATTCAACCTGAATCCATTTGTAAGTGGTTTAGTGACTACTAACTGAAGGTGGTGTGGTTGATGAAATACCAGTGGATTTACTTTAGCTGGATAATTAATCCCTCCGCTTGATTTTCACCCTGTATGTAAACAACGATGGCGTTATTGAAAGTATCATTCATTTCCATGTTGATATTACTCTAATGTGCTTCTCAGTCATCTCATTAGTCAAAGCTTGCCATATTCAAGGTTCATTAAGGTGGACCCGGAGCAAACTTCACAAAAACAGTTAACATAGCAGACATGACTCGGTCTGGAACCAACGTGCACCTGATGCTGAACAACCAAATCTGGTATACAGTCATAAAATATAAAAATCAATTCCTATTCATAAAACATGACATTCATTATAAACATGTTTCCTTTTCAATAATAAATAATGAATAACGAATAATATTTGAAAATGTTGGTCTAGGCGTATCCTTGGACATGTCATGTGCACCCAATTCATTGTACGGGCTTCTCAATTGAAGACGGGCACCATTTGGTGGCTATTGAAACCATGAAACCAGACACTGGCACGGGCCTGCGTGTGTAGCCGGAGCGCACTGGACTGAGCAGTGATCGGCAGATGTTTTATTAAAATAAGTTAAGGAGAAAAAACAATGTAAAAAGTTCCTTCTATAAATGTTACACTTTAAACTAATTGAATTTTGTAATCCCAATTCAATAAACATTAACTTGCTTTGCAATTTTAAGGTTTTAATCTCTCCTATTGTGATATTCTGCATATTCGCCTCAGTCAAGAGATTTACATCTCAGATTCGGATCAAGACAGGACTTAACACACTAAACAAGTATCCCTGCAATAAACAATGTAAATTATATATCGTTTGAGGTGAGGAAATAACGGCCCTTATAACTACAGATGTTAAGTCCAATCTCTCAGCACTAGACAATGTTAATTTTGAGACGACGGCCCTAACCATAATGCATAATGACCAGTGTTTTCTGTGGCCTTACAGCAATATAAGGAAGAGCCCAGTAATGAGCTATTGATTGGGGGGCTCCTTCCGTAGAGCTGGGAGAAATGCTCAGGAGTGATTGAATGGCCAACCTTAACCTGAGACTGCCACGGCAATCAATAGACATTACACCTTCCGCAAATCCTGACAGCCCAGTCGATAGCGTTGAATATCATCAACGCCATGGGGGAACGCTGCAGAGCAGCGTGTTGCATGTGGAGTAGGAGGGAGCCGTATCATTTAGTGTCTTGTGGGGCTTGTAATGAGGTGACTGCTGCTGGAAAAAGGGTAGACGTCTCCCGTTGCTGACTTATTTTGACCACACTTGAAATTCTTGACCCGAAGACTTGATCTCAAAAGTGAAGAAAAAAAAACAAAAAACTTAATGGTACTATAGATCCTCTGTGCTTAGGCCTGAATTTGCAATTTTACACATGCAAAATTGTGAGTGAGTGAAACCAAGCTATCCTTTTCAAAGTTTAAACAAATGATTTGTTGTTAATGTTAATTTATAAATAATGGGAAACTCTATGTTTACCTGGGAAATACGCAGCCATTTCATCATAAACTCTATTTCTGCACTCAGTTATGAAGCCATGGGTGCATGACGCCAACGGAAATAACAAACAGCCAAGAGTCAATATGACTTGCAACATTTGCAATTTAAGTAGAGGCAAACTTCTAAATAAGAATATGGCTAGGAATGTAACAGTTGTAGCAGGTTAGGAATATAAGGAGGAATGAAGTTTTTAATATTGCCGAAACATTAAACAGACCCATTAGTTGTGATAATGCAAACTGTCAACTAGATAGAAGAGACCCCAAAGACACGTTTGTTCCGTGTAAGCGTCGTTATGTGTGTGGAGGAATCTTTAGTATGATCAGTATTATTAAAGCACACTCCTTTACTCAATGCACTGAGGTATGAGATGAACAAATCCAAGGCCTGCAACGTCAAATTACAATTAAACCTCCTTTAAGAAAGAAGATAAGTCAGTGCAAAAGATAATGACAACAAACTACCCACACTGTCATCCAAAGATAGCAGCGCTGCCCCAGAATGCTCTGCGATGCCTATACACGACAATAACAAAACTGTAAGCGTCACCATTGCAAATTAAGAGTTACTATAGGGGTAACCATTAAGGAAATCATTACTTTGACTTAGGAAACTGTGTCCTTTGTATAAGTCCTTCTTAACTACAGAGGTGAATTTCTACATTACCCAACATGACTCCACAGGCATTTCTCAACAGCTGTTTGTAGAAGGTATAACTGATGTATTCATAGACTAAGTCATAGTGTTTTTGTTTTAATAACATTATTCATTTTGAAGAAAATTACAGATAAAGATAAAATCTTTCTAGGATGTGTAAATGGTTATTATCGAAACAAGTGCAATAATGGGTTAATGAAACCCATGTAACCAAGGAAACCCTCTCAAAAGTACATAGTAACTGTCAAACTCAAATAAACGTAGGGGCTGCATAAAACACATTTAACAAGTATATAATAGGTAAATGCAAAACAAACAATTGCAAAATACTGTAAACATATCAAAATCAAAAAAACGGGTATCACCCCTAGTGTTGTTGCATCTCAAATAAGAAAAGTACCTTTGGCAAAAGGATACAATGCTGTTTTGCTATATACCTATAATCAGTACGCTGACAGAATGACAACTGTCAGCACGGTTAACACATAATTACTGGGTTATCATAAAAGTGATTATCCTGTTTCCGCATAGCGAAAGGTGATTGATAGGGTAGGATCGCATCATTAATTTGCCTTAGTCATTTGTTTGTTTTATAAATCTGTGTAGAAATGTGTTCCAGCATATGCCGTAGATATGCTTCGTTTATGTGCGCAGTTTGTCAAGTATGAAAGTAATTTGATTTGTCAGACCATCTACTCTACGACCTCAATAGGACCATACCCACTGAGCCAGACCATTAGCAGAACTACGACTCCAACACTTTGCATGCTAACTCCTTGTGTCTCATACGGTTGACATTGGTTTCCTTCCTGCTTTCGATTCAGAGTGTTTCAAGATGTAACCCCCGCCGTGTTGCCATGCTGTTGCGTCCCTCTTTTTTTCTCCACCTCCTTGGGTGCTCTCTGAGTCACGGTTGACAAGACCATGCACCTGACCGATGGCGCATGGAAGCGGGACCGACGGACGCAAGGTGACAGATTGTCTGTGCCAGAGCTTCTGACACAAACCCATTTAACGGGGAGGAAATGATAGATGCCCGAGCTAATTTTAAACACTGAACTAAATTTCCACCGCCCGGAGCTCTTTTTTTGTAACTGGGGCACAGCTGAAGGGTTTAGATAAGACTCACAGTCACACCTGTATCACTCCACCTACCCTCTATTCCACAAGACACAGGAAGCCTCCCTCACAGGGATGGGATATAAACAATAGATCAGAGTGAGGCAGCGGAGAAGGTGTTCAGTGACAGGTGTTTGCGTTGAGTCAGGTCAGGCACTGTCGGTCAGGTCAACATGGAGCTGTCACGTTGAACAGCTGCTGAAATGGACAGTTGGCTGACAGGTCAGGCGGGAAAGGCTACCTCGCTGTATGAGAGTGTGCACTCAGCCAATAGCACAAGACGTTCATAGCACAGCTCTATCGACTGAAGTGCTTACCCTCACACATGTAGCATTCAGGAGTCGAAGAAACATGCCTCTTTTGTTCACCTACAGGCCCTGTTTTGTGTTCGTAGATTTACCTGGCGTGGAACTTTAATTTTTATTTAGTAATTCATGTATAGTTAATTGTCTTATCGCAAGTATACTACCTGCCTGATACAGCCTAGAAAATAAATAATCCACCCAGATTTTCCTTGTACCTCCTGCCGATAATGCTAAAGACACACCCCTGCTCCAAACCAAGGTAGTCACAGTCAGCTCCACATGGAATTAATGGGAAAGTGTCCAGATAAGAACATCAATCCAAAAAGAGCTCGTTCTACAAAAGCTCTGAAAAAAGGTAATTTAAAAAATAGTAATCCTGGCATAAATATTGTTAATGTGTTTATGAGATCATTTTGGTCAGAGACGGGAGTTAAATTGGAAGTCAAACCACTATGACAAGTGAGTCAAAGTAGCAAGCAGTTTGAAAAGTATGCTTGCTAATGAGACATTAAGAAGCTGGTCCATATTACTCATTGGCCCCTATTTTACAACGCATTTAATATTACCACAAGCAGTACTAAATAGCAGTCAAAGTTCCTAGCTAAGTTTCTTCATAAAACCTAACAAAGCTGCTGAGACCAACTGGGTGAAGTGAATGGTTGACCTTGATGATGTCATGTTTCATAAACATGTTCACTATGCCCACAGCAATTGGTTGAAAGGGGGTGGGTGGGTTGCTGTCCCTGATATTATGCCATGTTCAAATAAATAATGTGAGTGTATAGTGTTACTGAGTGAACATGAGACAAAGTATAACATGCTGACAAGTCATATACTGTACATCTTCAGCAAATTGTCAGCCTCTCACATATAACATCTTGAAAGTGACTGGTGGATATAGATATAGGCCTACACAGTATTTTAACGATTGAACTAGAATAACCATGGCTACTTTCTAACACCCATATTACCACATCATATGATACACCTGAACAGTCTTTAGTATGTCCCAATACATAGTATGTGAAACGCAGTGTGCCAAAAATACCAGATGTTCGTACTGCATCTGGTCAAAGTTTTGGAGTATGCAAGTCAGCATGCTTTTCTGGCTGTTCTGCCACACAATGCTCTGCAAAGCACTAAGAAGGCATAACGTTATGAGGAGTAGTATTTTCCAATTGCCTACTGAATATAAAAGGAGGTACTTTACAAGGGCAGCTGCAGTCAAGTGAAAAAGTCAAGTAAGCTCAGAGCTCGGCTTGAAGTGTGTCACAACATTGTGCAAACAAAAACAAAAAACAAACTGGATGCAAACACAGCTTTTACTAGTTAGACACTATTAAAGGAATTGTGGGACAGGTCCATTAATTTTAAGAGTTTCTCTGAACCAGCAGGTAATGAGTTAAATTTAGCCTCAAGATGTTTTGAGAATACAAGTCCAGGTTTGCAACTTTTTATGTTACCCATTACCCCAAACAAGGTAGCAATTAAGCACTGTTTTAGTAAAGCAACACTTAAGAGATTAGCTGTTTGATTGCTGATGCCGAGGCATAACTGTTAAGGTTGCATTTCTCTTTGTTGCTGACAGAAGGGGAAATTTAACCAATTGTAGTTTTAATACAAAAAAGCGAGCTTAACAAAGATGAATTCCCGCCTGGTGCACATTGAGCTGACCCAACTGAAGGAGGAAACTGGGGTGACGGTGACGCTAAGCAGCAATTCATCGCAGCAATTAGCGGGGAACACTATTCGCATACGGAAGTAGCCAAGCCTTTCTGATTAGCTTGAATGAAGCCACACATCAGTGAAAGCACAATGCCACAGGAGCAGGGCTTAGTTTACAGCTGAACTGCATGGATGGTTTTATAGTGTATAGCGAGGCTTCGTAGGATACGGCCTTTACAAACAATTAACTGACTTTCTCAAAGCCAAAAAACAAACGAAAGCGAGACTTTAGCTCGACGCTGATTTTACGCTGAACATTTTCCTATAGGCCCAAAGTAATCACAGCATCCAATCACGTTTGCTATAGTAACGTCACCTTAATTCCACAACATGAAGTCCAGGACATCTTCGTCAGGTAAGTAAGAAAGGCTGTCACTGTATGGTACCACTCCCTTGAGGTCAGGTTAAACAGAGCGCTTGGAGAATGATGACGTTCCACCTAAATTGGTGCATGTTTCTGGCCAGGCATGCATGTTCCAGGGTTTACAGACAAAAACTACCTACCTCCAAAAATTATTTCATTAAAATGATGATGATGATAATAATAATAACATAATCAGTCCCTAGATTATGCCCGTGGTAGTCGACCTACAGACTTAGGATCAAAGCCCCCAATGCATGCCAGCCTTATTACTTTTTTAACTATCATTGATTTGGCAAATCTAAACTTTTAAAGTGTGTGGGGTATTGAAACACTCAGCCTTGGGAGTCTCTGGAAGCTAGTTATCCAGACTCATTATTCCACAAATCAATGCTCCCTGAGAGGGTGATTGATATCTGCAGGTTATAATATATTGTGTAAATTTCCCCATTGGCGGCTGCAGCAACAATGATTACAATCAATGCATATATATTTTAGCATATAGGAAAATTAAGACAATTTGGCTGGTTTAGTGCTTGAAAGATGATAAATGGAGGATTTGAAGCATTAAGGCAGACAATCACTGTCTCACAGACAGTCACTGTCTCTCAGCTATTCCTGTATGCTAGATCAAGCAAATTCAAACAAAAATAACTGCTTATCTAATTGGACGGCTTTGTCTGTTGTCATGAGTTTCTTAAATGTTATTAATTTGAACCTAAATTAAGGTTATGGAACACTTAGAGGTGTCATGTTACAGTTGTTTATTGACATGGTTTATTCAATTTCAGGGACAAAACACTGCCCCAGTGCTCTGCAGGCAGTTATTAAGTTTGTGGCCTGAATGACAAAGTAACCATTTCAACATGACTGCTCGTGCATCCGTCAGTCTCACAGAAGAAGTTGTGGAGATTAATGTTCCCCCTTTTGAAGTGGGACAAAACATATTATGACCTTAAAGAAAATTGAAACACTAAAGTATAATAGAAAAGTGTAGTTTTGCTCTTATGACAAGATAAATGTACACGTACTACTTTTGAAAACTGTAATACAACAACCGTATCAAAGCGGTTAGCCTTTGGCCATGCATTATTTACAAATAAGCTAATGTCTTCAGCGTTCTTTGGTACTTGTTGTGTGTGACAGACTGTACCGAATGAGCTAACCTGGTTATATCTCCTTTGTCTTGAGGAAATGGACATTCTTCAGGTTGTGCCAGTTGGTGCTGCAGATGTTGACAGACACGACTGATTTTTGTTTTAGTTCTTAGTTTGGTAAGAACTTTTTAATTTTTTTCTCTCAGATTCATTTGAGATTTTGGTGATGATTAGATAAGAAACTGAAAATGTAATCACTTCCTGATCATATAGGACAATAAACTCTTACAGATGCTCCTTGTGAAAGCGTACAGGTTTCTTCAAAATGTCATTGTAACATTCTACAAGGTTTTTGTTTTTACTTTCAAGAACTACTTTTTTAATCAATGGCTTTCACTTCTTTTCTCTCTCTTTTTTTTTTTTTTTTTTTACCAGTGACGGTTTAAAGTAATCCCAAATCGAGTCTCACGGTTGTCCAACATGTCACTTTGCCGGAGTATTTCTTCCCCGGTGTGTAGATATAATGGTTCACCAGTTTGGTGGTGCAGCCACTGTGATCCTCGGCCGCCTCGTTCCTCTCCAAGCTCCAACCTCCCAGCCACTCTCTGACAGTTGACGGTGTATTTAAGGGAGATGAATGAACGCTGGGCTTATCAGGTAATAGATATCCTGTGGATGGATAGTGGGTAATTGCGTCGAGGCTTCATTTTGACCCCTGTATTGTAGTGCTTTTTACGGCCGCATGGGACAAAGGGTCTGGTGGTCATCACTTTAAATCTCGCTTGTAGAGGGACACCTGGAATTATTATCAGATCAAAAACAGAATGTCCAAGCATGACCTATTAAATCATCCTGTCGCACCTGTGTTTGTGGCAAGTGTGTGCTTGAAGCATCGGGGTGACTCTCCCCTCGATATCATGTCAAATGTATTTCTGCATGTTCTTTAAATGCATTGACCTGTATGGATGTTATATGTTCCTACCAGCAACGTTTGTTTATTTAGTAACACTTTCCTTTAGTTATCACATATTAAGTGGTAGCATGCAGCTTGTAAGTGCATTTCAAGTGACTACTACTACTGTAATTAGACTTTTATGACGCAGTATTGGCAATGTGTTACGCATATATTTGCCTTTTTCTTATTAAAACCATGTCAAGTTTCTGCCCATGATTAATTGATGTGTAGAACTCCTTTTTGGGCGTAAGTAGCAATTGTTAATTCTTTGTATTCTTTAATTCTATTCCCGCTTACTAGCACTGAATTCCAGTCTTCATTTTTGTGTCATTTTACAGTAGTAACTAATAAGGTCTACAAGAACTCAAAACATTCACCTTACAATTTATTATTACAGTCTAATTAGCCATCCATTTGTCTGTGCATTGTAACAGGGAACTCCATTGGCTGTAGAAGTGACTTGTTTTTGGTACGTGTATTTCTTACCATTCATTTTAGGGATCTAGAATATTACTGAACTGTTAGACATTCAATGAGGCCTCTTTGAGAATAGGGGACACAAGCAAACTATGAGTAGACTGTCCCAGTAGAAGTGAAGAACAAGTTAACGCTTCAGATCAGGGTACCAACATTTTTGTGGCAGATGGTTAATTGGAGGCATTGGTGAGCCTACAAGGGAGAAACGTCCTTTCAATTATTCACTTCATTCCTATTAAATAACATAACGACTTGATGTTCAACATTTGTAAGTATGAATAGGTATTCATGGAGACCTTTGCAATTGTGAATTGACACACTTGCATACTACTAAGACATTTACAAGCTACATATTAATGCCTAGTATGGGATTACTAAAATTAAATGTTACCATTTATTTTAGCTTTATTATTTATTATGGATGCTTCATATTTTATTCCCTGTTATGTGTGCTGCTACTTGTGAAGCGCTTTGAATTGCCGATGAGTATGAAGAGCAAGACGAATAAATGTGTTTAACTTTTTATCATTCAACCTTATTACGTTCACTGAAGATCAAGACTGCTTAATATGGCCCAGTGGTAGACCTTTCAAATGCATTATATGTTATCTAGAGTAGCTGACCTTTCAGCCATTGAATCACTATGATTAGCATCTTGTTACCATGCCACACTTTTTCTCCACTCCAACACTCCCTCTTACCCTTGCAAAGCTGGTATATATATAAGGCAAACTTATTGCCCTAAGCTTGCAAAAACTGTGTTTTTGAGCATAAAACAACTGATGATAATAGCTGTAGTAGGCCTATTTATGGAAAGCAGTATGCCATTGGTTGTACTAAAATTGACCAAAAGTCCACTAAACATATCTGATTTAGTGTCAGAAATTGAATTGTCTGCAGGTTTTTGTACCCTTAATTAACAACATCATGCAACAACAATGCAGTGAGTTCCTCCATATTTATTGTGGTTTCAAAAATACTGCACCGCTTCAAAGATTTCAATCTCAAATGTGAACTTCATAATGACTTAAATGAACAGAGTAAAGTTTACCAATGATCACCAAAATATTTACTTAATAAATAATAATAATAAATAAACTTACTTACTTAATAAAATGGGAAAGTACTAATCATTTTTGCATGGTGTGACTCAGTGGTCAGCACTGTTGCCTCACAGCAAGGGGGTCACTAGTTCAAACCCCACCTGACCAAAGGGCCTTTCTGTGTGGAGTTTGCATATTTTACCTCTGTTTTGGTGGGTTTCCTCTGGGCACCCCGGTTTCCTCCTACCATCAAAAGACGTGCTCCATCTTGCTACCAGTTCCCTAATAACAGTTACGGCCTAATAAACTGAAGTTGGTCTGTGTGTGTGCAAATCCGTCGCAATATGTTGGGTGAGCAAGTCTGGCCCAAGATGAAGATATTTTACCAATTTTACATTACTGCCACTTTCCACTTTCTCTTTTTAGAAAAAGCCGAATCATTGACAACTCTAGAGGTGGACGATTGAATGTCATCAAAGTGTGTGGCAGTTAAAGTTTACATCTGGCAAACATTCTCTTTTAACATGGCAAACATAAAAGGCAATGTTGCATACCTTTGTATTTAAACACATATCTCTGACATGAACACGCACTCCCCACGTCAAATTGACAACCTTTACAACCAGAGATGCCATGTGCAGTAAAAAAAAAAAGCAGCCTTGTTTTTACAATCTAAATTGAAAACTACTGGAGGGGAAAATGATAGTGTGGCACTAGTCAGGAGAGTGTCAGGTGTGTGTTTGTGTGTGTTGATGTGCGCTGGTTGTAAAGTGGTGCTGTGACAGGGTGGTGTGTCTGCACCCATCACAGGAAAATGATTACCTCTATTAAATGAGAACATTGAACAGAGGGGAGGTAACTGGAGGTTACACCTACCTCCCTCTCTCTCTCTCTCTCTCTCTCTCTCTCTCTCTCTCTCTCTCACACAGACTCTCACAGACACACACTCTCACACACACACACAAAGGTAAACAAAGTCAAACACAACACACACTGATAATTAACATGATCCAATATCTACATAAGACAGCACGCATGGGCACATACCACTGTAAACGTAATAAATGCATAACTTAATAAGTGTTTTTTTTAAGAGATTAGTGAAAAAAATCCTCTATAAGTCTCTAATTACTGCAAATATATCATGCACGGATGTACATTCAACCATCACTGCATATATCAATGTGAAGAACATCCATTTTAATTTTATTTTATTAATTATAGAGCACACCTCATCCAATATTTTTTGTTAATGCTCTACATTTATATAATATTTTTAAATCGAACCGGAACCCAGCGTCAAATCTTTAAATTGCATTACTTGTATTTTCTTCCCCACCTCTGTTCGGTCCTGTAAAAACCTCATGCATATATGTGTAGTCGATGGTTTCACCGACCCCGTTGGGAGCATCACATACTTCTATAAATTGTTTTCACAGCTAGTTGAGCGGAATTGGCCTGTTGCTACAAATTGCTCTGGCCCACATCTAAAGCATAGTATATGATGAGAGGAGGAGAGGAGGAGGAGCTTTGCCTAGGGGCATCCAGTAGTGTGGGTTCCTTTGTAAAGCAAGTGAGACTCTTCGTTCGGTTGTTCAAATGTACAGTGCTCAGCGTAAATGAGTACACCCCCTTTGAAAAGTAACATTTTAAACAATATCTCAATGAACACAAAAACAATTTCCAAAATGTTTACAAGACTAAGTTTAATATAACATC
>JAVQJS010130026.1:0-11456 GCA_036024795.1 Galaxias rostratus | reverse complement strand
CTGGGGGTGTGTGTGTGTGTGTGTGTGTGTGTGTGTGTGTGTGTGTGTGTGTGTGTGTGTGTGTGTGTGTGTGTGTGTGTGTGTGTGTGTGTGCAAAAACATTATTATATTTTTGCTATATAAAATGTTGATGATAAACGGACAGCCCCTTGTTTATTTCTGACATTTTCTCTCTGTTTACCCCTCAGGTGTTCCATTTTGTTGAACGACACAGTCAGGTGTGATGGAGGCCTCTACAAATCCCTGCAGGCCTGGAAGGACCACAAGCTCCACATCGAACACGAGGTCTTGCTTTTTTTTTGGGGATCATCCATCTCAAATGTTCCATTTTCCCGGTATTATTGCAGCTAACTAAACTTTGTATGGCTGTGGCCTTTTTCATTTGTTGCGCGTGTGTGTGTGTGTGTGTGTGTGTGTGTGTGTGTGTGTGTGCATGTGTGTGCATGTGGTGCGTGTGCGCGTGTTGCGAGCAGATCGAAACCCTGCAGACCAAAATAAAGAACTTGCGTGACGTGAAGGGCCACCTGAAGAAGGTGCGACCAGAGGAGTGCCAGTGCAACAGCCCGAGGTTCGCTTCAACCGACAGAATAATCTGCGTTTTCATCGCGCCACTAATTCCTCCCCCCAAAACGTTTGTCTTTATAGTCGTGTCTCCATTCTTTTAGTTACCTGTTCAAGAACAAAGGAGCTTTCAGACTCAACGCGGGACGCATCCATTCCCTCAAGTAAGGACAAAAGAAGCCATTATGTTGTTGTGTTCGCTCTGTCGAATCAAAGACCTGGATTGCATACCAAATGAGGCAGTATAATAGCGCTTCATTTATTCTGAATCTTTGTCGTTATGTATACTTTATTTTATTTATTTTTTCAATCAGAATGCCTTCAAAGCAAAAGAAGCAGTGGATGATGAAGGAGCAAAAACGTAGGAAGAAGCTGCGCAAACTGCTCAAACGGCTCCGTAACAATGACACGTGCAGCATGCCCGGCCTCACCTGCTTCACGCACGACAACCAGCACTGGCAGACCGCCCCCTTCTGGACGAGTAAGAAATTACAGATCAAATAAAAAATAAAAAACAAACAAAACAAAATTTGGAGTGCTGATATTAAAACGTATTTTGATTTGGTTTAGTGAACTCCAGCATTTAATTTCCGCAACCAGATTTGTTATTTGGGGGGTTTTATGTTCAGGAGGGTGTACCATGGAAGCCGTTTTTAATCTCTTTTTTGTTTCTCCCTCTCTCCCTCCCATCCTGTCAGTGGGGCCGTTCTGTGCGTGCACCAGCGCTAACAACAACACCTACTGGTGCCTCAGGACTATCAACGACACACACAACTTCCTGTTCTGCGAATTTGCCACCGGTTTCATCGAGTATTTTGACCTCAACACGGATCCCTACCAGGTATCCGTTGTGTCCACAAACACACACCCACGCACAATCAAACAATAGCAGATTGGAAACTCGGGACAGTTATTGCTCTTGTAGTCGGGGGGGTGTTCCCAAAGTAAATCCTCCCTATTGTAATTTTTGGCCGAGTTCTTGTTTACACTTTTTCCTCGATTCTCCTGTTCTCTCCGTAGCTGATAAACGGCGTCAGCACTTTGGACCGCAACGCCCTTAATTCCATGCACCAACAGCTTATGGATCTGCGGGGCTGCAAGGGGCACAAGCAGTGCAACCCAGAGAAGGGTGAGCGGGGTGGAGGGGAGGGGGAGCAGGATCAGGGCGAACATGACAGACGATGTTTCTGCGCGTTTCGTGTCAGCAGCTAAATCCATTTTCTTTTCTTCAGGAGGGAAAGAGCGAAACTCCTTCAGTGAATACAGGTATTTTCATCTCCCTCACGTCCTTGGTCTATGACTTGAGCATGTGTCACAGATGGAATTCTTGTTACTTCTTGAACTAAGGTTAAAAGAAACTTTACAGCCACCCCAGAGAGTCTTTGGTAATGTTTCCGTGTCTGCCACAAATAAGTCTGGGGGGGGGGGGTGGGAGGGAGGAGGGTAAAGGGGGGGGGGTGTATATGCAAAGAGAAAGTTTGATCAAGTCAGAATTTTAATCTTTTTAGAGTCTGTACTAACTGCTGTGGTTTTTGATTCTCGTGATCAAAGCCTGTTACGCTTGAGGAGGGATGCCAAAATGCAAGCCTGCTTGTTGCAGCTTCTGTTCCCGTTGTTGCTTCAGAGCCTAATTGCTTGTCTCTCCTTTGTGGTGTGTGTGTGTGTGTGTGTGTGTGTGTCTGTCCACTGTGTGTGTGTGTATGTGTGTTTACCTGTGTATCCCTCCATGCACGCGCCTTTGCCCACAAATATGTATGCGTGCCGTGCATGCCTCAGGCCAGTTCATCGTCGAAAGAGGCCAAAAGTGAAGAGGCCCTCCTCCAAATCGCTGTGAGTTTGTCATAACCCATCTGTTCCCTTTGGTGCAGCCAAAGCCTTTGTCGCCCCGAGATTTCTTCTTGCTTTGTCAGATGGCCCAGCCGCATGCCCCCTAGTGGCCCCAAACACAACATCCCCCTCGTCTGCCTTAGTCAGTTATGATCATTAGAGCTCCTTTTTCTAACCTGCATTTCAATGCTTTGCCCATTGGGGTTTTTACATAACCTTATAAACACATGGAATTAATGTATAAATAATGTGAGATACAAGAGATGGGATGTCTCTTGTCATGTTTTGGTCTTCTTTTGTCAGTGTCTTTTCCCCCCCTCACAGTGCTGCTCTAGAACAATGACCAGCCAACTGGCAACACAGTCGTCCAGTTATCAAACGCGTAGAAAAACGCGCTCATGGTCTTCTTTCTTTCTTTCTTTCTTTATTTCTTTTTCTTCTTCTTTCTTTCTTCTTCTCCAAACAGAGGTCAGATCTGGGAAGGGTGGGTTGGTTAGCCACTCGTATCCCACAACCCACCCTGCTCTGCTCGGAGAGAGACACAGGAAGAAGAAGAAGAAGAGAGGGAGAAGGCGGGAGGGAGCGGGGGAGGGGATTAAAAAAACAAAAACAAAAGACCTTGTACAGACCTCACTGGAATGTAACTTGAGATACTATTGTTCCAGTCGGAGCGGACGGAGCGAGATGCTGGCCCTACACAAACACTCACGCTCCGGTCATCTTCACCCAGTCAGAGCAGACGCAGCGTCCTTTCCACGGGTTCAGCCCCGGTCCTCGAATGGCTGAACCCCCCCCTGTTCACAGTCCCGCCGTGTTTGTGGGGGCACGCGGCGGCGCACAACACGACACGTCCTCCGCAGGCGCTCATGTTTGTCCGTCGCCCGCCGGCGGCTTTTCCGTCGTGTCACGTCGACCCGGTTGGGGACCGGATGAGGAGGCACACCACTCCAATGCGGCTGCTACACGCTCGCCGTTGGAAGATGACGTTTGAAAGTAACACCAAGTCATGGTCACCATGAGAGGAAAGGTCACTTGAATGGGCTGGTAGGGGGGGGGGGTCCCCTAAACCATATTTTCCACGGTACTTACCACTTCAAGATTTGTATGACATCCTTGGACATTAGCCACATGTTGTAATATAGCTCGTTTTTTATTTGAAAAATGTATTAATTCAGAGGAACATTTTGTCCGATTTTCCTTAGAAAGCTTAAAACCATGTTCGGTGCACACCTTAAACAAGCCTTTAGGACTACCCCCCCACGCCGCTTGTAAATGCAAACTAAACCTCCAAACATTTGTCCAATGGTAGAAAAACATTTCTCATGCTTTGCTTATGTCAGATTGTGGATGTCCTTTTACCCTCGTTCAATGCCACTTAGTGGCTCTCCCATACAGCTTAGTTTGCAGCTTGCTTTTGCTGGTGCTATATGATAACTACAGAAATAAAGACTTACTGTACTGTGTGTATTTGAATGTATGTTGTGCAATTAATATAAATGTTTACAAAATTTTTGATAATACCGAAGAGGAGGCAAACCTTTCTTGTATCTGATATGCTTTGAATTGGCATATTATATTCAATTGGAACGTTGCTTGAACATGGTTGCAATGGTCTCAATTGTCTTGTCCATATACTAATTTCATATTTGCTGTATTTTTCCGCTTTCCATCAATACAATTTTGTAAACAATATTTCTTTGAGAAAAGCACTTAAATTACCACTGTGATAAGATAGCTCTGTTCAATGAATGAATGTATGTATGTTGTAGCTACACGATGTTGGAACAGTACAATGTAATGCAACATGACATGGAATCTAGCATAGGCCTATTATATATATTTTTTATTACTGTAGGTATTTTTGTCGTTCTTTTGTTTTTAGGGGAGACTTCAATAGACATGAATGCTTATAGTGAGTAACTGTGAATAAAGTGTTTCCCTCCTGGATCTATGTTCAATTGTATGTTTTTTCTTCCAGCAGGGGTCTCTCTCCTCATTCATAAATGCCGTCCATGTGACTGTTCACTTTGATAGTAAACCCACAATTAAGAAGAACGTTGATATAGTTGCCCATCAAATGTCGTACTATTAGAACAGTATGTACTGTAACAAGGTTGCGAATGAAAGTACTTCGTGATTAAAAACGGTATTTGACTAAGAAAAGACAAAACGGAGCAAGGTGGGCGTGTAATGCAGTTTGATAGTGAAGGCCGATGTCGGGGGTAACCCCCCATCCCATGGAATGACTCACGTTAGCTCGAAGGCGGAGACTCCGAATCGGATTCACTACTGGAAAACTGTCCCGTGTTCACACAGCCAGTTCTGTGCTTGTACTATCTTTCAACTTCAGTAAAAGTATTTATTGATCCATATTTACGCTTCGCGTAGGCTAAAATGTGAAGGAAATGGCAGGGACAAGGTAAGAAACATTATAATATCCATGAAATAACAAAACAGGTGTTAAAAATAAAATAAAAATGAATTAGCCTTGGCTAGTCGATTGCTCGCGCTCTCCTGCAAATCTGAAATGTTTGCGGTGGTTTAATAACCGTAAGTGCATTCAAATTGAAACGTTGTTATGTAACAACGTTGCTAAATCCGGTGTCACAAGTTACGAACTGATAATTAAACGGTATGAAAGGAAACCCTGCATGATTAAGAAATATTGCCTAAAACCAAACTAACTTTTTGTGATTGTTCACCAGCTAGATCCATGGTGGATCTATGCTTTAGCGAAACTATTTTTTCTGTCAAAGTTTTTTTATTTAACCTAGATTGTGTACCTGCTTTGCTTTAATAATAAAATAATGATAATAAGACATTATATTTTTAAAGCGTTTTTCAAAACTCTCAAAGACGCTGAAAGTTTTTAACTAGTACACTTGTAGTTTGTAAATTATAGAAAAACGGTGGCAATATGCCTAATTTGAATGTCCTGACATTATTTCTGACTTCTCGGGGACATATGATTAGTTTTTATCGGTTAGGAATCCTATAATTACCAGCTTCCTCTAAATTTGTTTTAACTGATCTAAAAATATATATTTTTTTGCTGTGGTTTACAGACCAATAAATTAGTACCAGACGGAAGACAAATGTTCCACAGACCATTTGCTCCCCTTTGCTGGTGGTTTTAGAAGTGTGGTTGCCTTTTTCCTTAGCTTTTGTTAGCCAACCAGTGAATTTAAAACATGTAGCATGTTTGGCAGTGTAACTGTTGGGACTAATGTATGCTGCTAGAAAAGTACATTTCCCTTGGCCTTCTTATCGCATTGATTCTCTCTCTCTCTCTCTCTCTCTCTCTCTCTCTCTCTCTCTCAAGCTTTCGTAGAATCTTCAAATCGCCCTTCGATATTTACATGTGTTTTCAGAGAGCCATTGTATCATCAGGGGCTCTTCTTCTGGTGTTCAGGCCCTCGTGGACACCTTGACCAAATGAGTCACCTTGAGCTTCTCTGAAGCTAGCTCCCCAGACTGAGAAGTCATATATGTGGCCTGAAGAGTGGTGTTGAATTATCACCTACCAACTAATGTGCCTTAGTAGCAGAGTGGTAGTCTAGCCCTTCCTGCTCAGCTGGTGCTACCATTCACAAGGTATTGGTGACGGCTTGTGATTAGGAGCATCTGTTTGGTGTTGGATTCCGCTTGTGTGTTCACTTCCCTGTATGCGTGACGCGAGAACACTTCATGGTGTCTGTCTAAATATTACAGTAATGTCCAATCGTTTACGTTTACAGTTTACTTTGGGTTGAAAGCTAAAACATAAGAACTTTGCTAAGAATTACCTGTTGATTCTTGTGGACCTACGTAGTCAATACATCACCAGCAAAGCTGAAAGAAGGCTAGACTAACTAGTTTGGTTTCCTCCTTTGAGGCTAAAATAGGCTTTTGGTGATCCATCTCACTAAATACCTCACCATCCCTCTTACAAAAACTCAATCTAGTTCACATGTCACACTCAGCAATGGGAGGCTTATTCACAGCTCAGGTTCTCTGCGTCCACCTGGGTGGGATTGTGAGCTGAGAAAAAGGGCCGACAATAGGATGTTGTTCCGCTGTGTATCTCTACAATGGACAGCTGACAACAGAGGACAGGACAGTGCATTCCTCCGACAAGGTTACGCTGGTTCAACGTCAGGCTACACGACAGCAGGACATCCGTCCCTTCTATTGCTTTGCAGACGGAGCTGCTCGATTGGTCCTCTGAGAGGGAAGGGAGGCGTATTGAAATTCTTCTTTCACAGAATGATCGTGTTTGAGTTCAGAATGATGGGTTGGAATATTTGTTCAAAATAAAAAACCTTTGTCTGTTGTAAGCAACACAATTGTTTTTTGTGATTTGAGAATTACTATAAGTTTGAGCCAGGTATTAAAGTTCGACAATTAATTGAACTACGTTTCTCTGTTCCAGTGTCTTAGATTAGGAATCCCTTTTAGGACAGGTCATAGTGCTATCTTTGTAGGGCTTGCATGGTTGAAGTTAACTTTGCTATTGTTCATTTGAGCTTTTAACAAGTGTTTGTGTGTGTTTGAAATCACAGTGGGTTAGACCCCTCATTCAAATCCCACCTGCCCCTCTGTTTAAGTCTATTTTGATTAGGAAAATGTGAATCTGCCCCTACACTCTGGACCCCCCAGTGTGAGGACATTATATTCACAGCCTGCCCCTCCCCTTAGTCCCACAGCAAACGTTAACATCCTTGCAAAGCTGTGTGTTTCTCAGCCTGGCCGTCAACAGGCTATTTCCTCAAAGGCGCACTCGAAGCGCTTCTTTCTGGTGTCTCCTCGGCCACCTCTGACCCCCCCCCCCCCCCTCTCTTTCACCCTGTAACTCTGCTCCTGGTTCAGACTGAGGCCTCGTTTCTCATGTCAGCAGGAGATGGTAGGGGGGTAGTACTTGGTTAAACTCAAATTGAGTTTCCAATCTTGTCTATTCACACACTGTAGTCTTAGCCCCACAAGGTCAGCTTAATGGTACGTGTTTGTTTGACCTGCAGACGGTGCGTACTAAAAGCTCTAGTGATTCATTTTCGTAACCCTGTTTTCTACAGCAAAAAAAGCCCCACATTTTTGTTTTGGAAGTTTATGTTTATGCGTGTCTTTGTTACTATTTGAACTGAAACTGTCAGACAAGATAAGATGCGTACAATGCTTGAACAAGGATTGAATGCGGAGGTCCATGAAACAGAGTCAGTTAATTTCACTCAATATTTTGACACGTGACCCCTTTGTTCATTGTTGGGCAAGTGCTGTTCTGGGCGCCTGGTAAACACCCTGATCCTCTTCTCCTCTTTCCCTTCCTCCCTCGATCTCTTTCGTTCTGTTTCCCGCACACGCTCTGTCTGGACCAGAGTGTCTGACCCGATCAAGCGTCCATGTGTTCTTAGGCCAAAGAGGGAAGCCGAGGGATTGAAAGCAGCAAAGGCCAGGAGCTTCATTTGGCAGGGCTTGCCCCCTGTAAAACGAGGGACTCATTGAAAGCTGACCCTGTCGCTGTCTCGTGTTTCACACGGACACCAACTGTCCTACTGAGCGAGGACGAGGGCCGGAAGTTTCCGGCACGACTTCTCGATGCCGCTGCGTTAGTGGGAGGAAGAGCAAGGTGGCGGACTGACAATCGCTGTCATACAGCGGCCACAGCGTAGGGTGTGTGGTTGCTAGGCATTTTGGTAGTGGGTTGCTGAGAAGGCCTTGAAAGTAGCCTACAGCGTTTAAAGACCGCTGACACAAACTTAGATATTCTTGTCCCACAATAAAAAGAATAAATAAAAAAATTTGTGTTGTTGTAAGTTTTGCAGGGGCGTAAAACAGAGACACATCGATCACATCCCTGACTACGTGAAATCGCTGCTTGGAAAGGGGCATGGGAAAACGAAGACGCGATGGAGAGCGTGGAACGGCCTGTGAATCGGAGTCTAATCCCGTGCCAAGAGAAGGGGAAACTGTCTCCGCTTTTGGATTAGGGCAGCTGTTAAAGCAGGTCACACCAGAACTCCCAAACATGTTCTAAGCCCCGCCTTCTCGGGGCTCTGATTGGCCGAGTGTCCCGGTGGAAAGACTGCGGGGACCATCCCTGTCGAATGAAGTCTACTTGTTGATCCGACAATAGCGCTCATTGTTCTGTTCCGTCGCGCAGAAGAGTGGGGTGCACCGCAGACGCTTTGTAATTTGCATGGCTTCGGGACTCTTTTGAGGGACAAACTTGACAGCTTGACAGTCTTTTTCTCTCTCCTCCGTAGGCCCTGTGGTCTTGCGTGATACAAAGCACTTCTTTAGCTCACACAACAACAACAACAACAACAACAACAAAAACGCGTCGGGTTATTTTCCGACTTCTTAACTTGCTCCCAGTCGGAATTGTTCACTGCCTTAGTGCATCCGTCACTCAGACCCGCGGGAATTTCTTTTCCAAAGACAACTGACAGCCGACATTGTCCAGCCAGCAATGCACTTCCAACTTGTGGAATGTCCACTTTGTGCCGGCCCGCTGCGTTGGGAAAAAGGCTCTGGCTCCACTTAACAGCACACCTTAGACTTCCCATTCGAGCGACATGCAAACCAGAACATCAGGTTATCGGTGCAAGCCTCACGGGTGACTCAGAACTTCACATATTTACTGATATCCCCACCAGCGTGAAAGGGTTTCTCACCGTAGACTGAGTCACACTTGACAAGCGCTCTGTCAAGCCATAATTATCGTTGTAACGAGATAGCTTTCAGCAGCAGGGGTATAAATGGCTACTTAGTCACATTACTGTACGACTGTACATCGCAAAGTTCTTAGTTACTCCTTAGTCACCGCTTTCCATCTTGGAGTCATGGAGACCTGCCGTCGTCGTGGAGGTGACCCCGGTTACATGGTAACAGCGTGCAAAGGATCCTGGAGGAACCTCTTGTCCTGTCCATTTCTGCGTATGTGTGCGTCGCATTCTCTCTCTCTCTCTCTCTCTGCCAAGCATGTGGTCTGGCGGCTGTTGAGGCTTAATGCGCTCTACCTCCCTTTCCCCTCCTTGGCATCCCGCCGCTCCGGCCTTCCCACGTGAATCCCGCGGCCTGCTCAGCTCACACAACGCCGGGCTTATTCGCGCCCCCGTAAAAAAAAAAACTAAAAGCCGACCCCTGCACCCGTTCCCAGTGTCCGTGGGACGTGTGAGGAATGGACCCCAACAGCTGGTCCCGACCCCCTGACCCCTCGCACCTACCCTCCCAAAGGGTAACTGGTCTCAGCAGAGACAAAGGCATTGAAAATTTACTAGACAACATGTTTATGGGGTCCGTTAGATCGGGCCACGCCCTTCAAAGACCATTCAAGGTCTTTCGGCTACAATTGTCACCACTCACTCATCCACGTACAGGACGCTACAGCACAGGGCTGTAAGGCCAGCGGCTGGTGTCACTACTTACACTCTATTAGCCACCTGATGCCTTGTGGGTAGTTTCCCACAGTCAAGCACATGTGCCTACCCTTTCCCTGCTCCTCGCTCCCACTCTCTCCGACACACACACACACACACACACACACACACACACGCACGCAATCACACACTCCCAATTACCTCAATCGTCAGGGCTGTACTAGGGAAGACGTTTAATAGGCTGTTACAGCAGAATCAATGGAGAGGCGAATTAACCCACGGGCCATTCCTTCTAAATAGGCTTACTCGTCTCAAAGAGGCCAAGCGTATGTAGTCTTCTGGGCATGAGGTCAGAACCACAGTGCCACAATTCCAGAGACAGCACACTAGTGTTAGGCACGTACATCTTCGCGTTAACAAGCTCGGGGTTGCTAAGGGGGATGAATGCCAACTGTTGCCTGGGAGTGCATTAGTCCATAATAGACTAGACACCCAAATGGTGCTTAAACTGGCTTGTAAGGTGTTAAATTATGTGTACGACGCACACACAAACACACTTCCACACGGTCGGCCCCTGGCCCAGTAGCACGGCAGGAATGAGAGGTGTCAAACAAAAGGACAAAAGAATGTGTGTGTGTGTGTGTGTGTGAGAGAGAGAGAGAGCGAGAGAAAGAGAGATGGAAAAAGACAGGTGCAGGGCTGTTTTTCTGTCATCTGAAACACATACTCTCCCCTCTCTATCTTCCGCTCTCGTTCTATCTGTCTAATTGTTCTCTTAGGCCAGGGTGTGGTGTGGAAGCCTGTCAGTTTGTCCCGCACAATGGTGACCCACATTCCCCCGGCTGAGAGCTACACCCCACCAGCTAACCGGCTTTGGTGCAATGGAGGCTTTCCCACAACCTGCCATATGCTCCAGCCAGCAACAATTGCATTATAACGCAATTAAAGAGGCATTAAGTGACTTCTAATGCCCCTGAAACAAGAGTGAGCGGCCTTATTCCGTCCCTGTGTAATCACCAAGCTGCTGAGCTGCTACTCCTGAGCCTCAGTGGGGCTTTATAGGCCTCCTCCCAGCAGGAGAACTGCTTGCCGCTAGTAAGCACACCATATTCACATCAGGTACAACGGGATGTCTTTTAGAAATGGCTTATCGGTGGTGGTGGTGTGATTACAGTGATGACCTGAACCCACGACTACTCTCCCCGTTGGTCCCTTTCACTGTAACAGAGCCATCGACAGAGATGGTACGTTCCAGAACGTCTACCTTTGTCCCGTGAAGTCGTTGCACACCTTGTTCTCGATGCACGGTGTGGATTAGGGCAAGGTGTACCGCTACCGAGGCTACTGGAAGTTAGCCCGGGGTTTATGTTCTCCTGACTCCGGGTTTTACAATATTTAGATAAGCGCGTTGCCTAACAGCCGCGCTGAATAGACTTTGAACTAATGCGTAGTCAAACAGACGTCCGCCCTGAGCAGCTTATTGCCTCCATTACATTACGAAGCAGGTCTCCGCTGGCAAGACTCTAACAAATGAGTCGTGAGACACACTCCATGACATTGTAGGTGCGTGATGGTTGTAGAAGAAATAAAAAAAGTGCTACACAGCTGTGTCGCCGTGGGGGGGGGGGGGGGGGGGGGGGGGGGGGGGGGGGGGGGGGGGGGGGGGGGGGGGGGGGGGGGGGGGGGGGGGGGGGGGGGGGGGGGGGGGGGGGG
>JAVQJS010129999.1:0-11793 GCA_036024795.1 Galaxias rostratus | reverse complement strand
TTTCCTTCTATTTGCCCACCACCTTCTTTTCCAAATCTATCCTCCCTTTCCTCCCTTTCCCTCTCTCTCTCTCTTTCTCTCTCTCTCTCTCTCTCTCTCTCTCTGTCTCTCTCTCTCCCCCTTCTCAGCTGCTGGAGTGGATCCGCCGCACCATCCCCTGGCTGGAGAACCGGGCTCCGGAGAACACCATGCAGGCCATGCAGCAGAAGCTGGAGGACTTCAGGGACTACCGCCGCCTCCACAAGCCGCCCAAGGTGCAGGAGAAGTGCCAGCTGGAGATCAACTTCAACACCCTGCAGACCAAGCTGAGGCTCAGCAACCGGCCAGCCTTCATGCCCTCCGAGGGCAAGATGGTCTCGGTAAGGGCCTGGGAGACGTGCTTCCCTGCGATTGCACCCACAGGCAATATGAATATGCGCGCGCTCACACACACACACGTACACGCGCACACACACACACACACACACACACACACACACACACACACACGTACACGCACAGTATTCGTGTATGTTGATAAGCGGAGTACTTCATGCCTTGGGAGGTTCAAGTGTCACTTTAGTGTGCTAGTGAACTCTCATAGGATTTCCATATATTTTCTCAAACACAACACACAAAACATTCCCGTGGGCGTCCTCAGAACACCCTCATTATGCGTTTATCCGTCGTACCATTCTTAATGTTAGCATGACACCTAACAGTCATCGCACCGATCCCCCGCAGGACATCTCCAATGCCTGGGGCGGTCTGGAGGGCGCCGAGAAGGGCTACGAGGAGTGGCTGCTCAACGAGATCCGCAGGCTG
The DNA here is from genome assembly GCA_036024795.1 of Galaxias rostratus. Lineage (NCBI taxonomy): Eukaryota > Metazoa > Chordata > Actinopteri > Galaxiiformes > Galaxiidae > Galaxias > Galaxias rostratus. The sequence continues at coordinate 10,989 of JAVQJS010129999.1, read as the reverse complement.
GAGAGACTGGACCACCTGGCGGAGAAGTTCCGCCAGAAAGCGGCCATCCACGAGGCGTGGACCGAAGGTACCGAGCGCCCGTCGCTCCCCCGGAGATCCGTGGGTTTGAACGTTCCCTTTACCGCGGCGACAGCGCGCGTCCGAGTTCGGCTTTGTCGGTGAAAAGATTTCCCCCCCCCCCCCCGTGAACCTCTGGTGGGAATGTTTAGAAAGCCCAGTGATTTAGTGGTTTACGTAGCCAGGTCACCTCCGGTCATCGTGCAGCGAGCGCCGCGAAGTGTCGCCCATTGCTGCGGCGTCTGCTCTGTCGCCCCCTGCAGGGAAAGAGGAGATGCTTCACAACCGGGACTACGAGACCGCCTCTCTGTCGGACATCAAGGCTCTGCTAAAGAAACACGAGGCCTTCGAGAGCGATTTGGCCGCCCACCAGGATCGGGTGGAGCAAATCGCAGCCATCGCACAGGAGTTAAAGTAAGGAGGGATGAGGAAGAGAGGGGCAGAAGAGAGGTGGAATGAAGGGTAATATGGAGAATGTGAAGCACAACACTCAAACAAGCCAACCTCCCGAGTCTTTGGTCCCTTTTATTCTTCTCAAAGGCCCGTCCCACACATGCCCCTGCGCGCTCTCACGACTTGTGGTTACGCACATTTTTGGTTCCCTCCGACAACACATAAAGTGATGTCTGATTCCGAGGTGAGAAACAAAAGAATCCCGAACGTGTGATTGTAAACGCTCGAAAAACTGAGCAGTTCACACCAAAGCAACGAGCAGTAACACAAATAACCGTTTCCATAGTAACAACATAGTTAGCTAACGTTAACAAAAACAAGTTAATAATTGTATTCTCTGTATGAGCATGTGCATGACAATCGTTTTTATTTAGCTGTGATTGGCACCTTAGCTGCTATACATTGCAGAGTATATCCAGCATAAACGAGCAATGCCTTTTTAACAAATCTGGCGCTACCATCCTGATGTTCAAAATTTGCATGTAAGCTTGTTTGGAGGGTGACGCTATAAGCAGACTCCTATTTTACTTAGTAGTGTGCACACAAGGTGATTGACAGGCAGGTAGCCCTTTCTCCTTGCAAAGAAACTCTCCTTATTGGTTAGGGTTGGGCGGGCGTCCCTAGATTTTTTGAAAGCTGAATACAGAGCCCTGGGCGCTCATGTATATGAAGCACCTTCTCTCTGAGCGTTTGGTTTAATGTTATCCTCCAGGAGGTATGAAATAAACGTAAAAAACATGTAATTTATTGCTAGAATTTTAAACGTGCATACTTTGCATAGCTGCAGACCTTTAATGACGCTGGTCTGAACAGTAAATGTTGTAGGGATATGAATCACTTTCCCCCCGGGCTGCTTTGACTGATGGTTCAGTTTTTACAGAACTGTCAGCACAAACAATTATTATTAATTGCTAGTTTTTTTGTTTCTGGATTCTGTGCTGTATTGACAATCTCTCTTTCTCTCTTTCCACCCATCTGTGTGTGTGTGTGTGTGTGTGTGTGTGTGTGTGTGTGTGTGTGTGTGTGTGTGTGTGTGTGCACGTATGTGCGTGTGTTTGTGTCCGTCATAGTGAGCTGGACTACTATGATTCTCCCAGTGTGAATGCTCGCTGCCAAAAGATCTGTGACCAATGGGACGCCTTAGGAGCCCTGACCCAAAAACGCAGCGAGGCCTTGCAGGTGAGACAGAGGCTATATACAAAAAGACCATTGTGTCATAGCCGTGGGGTGAGAGGATTGAATTACTAACAGCCTCTTTAGGCCCAAGTCAACATTGCTTCGATGTCCTTCAAAGTAGTTGAATGTACCGACTTCAATGGAATTGTCTCTTGGCCGGATAATAAACGAACTTCTATATTTTCTAATGGCGCATGCCTCAAACAGAGAACTGAGAAGCTGCTCGAGACCATCGACCAATTGTACCTTGAGTTTGCCAAACGAGCCGCGCCATTCAACAACTGGATGGAGGGTGCCATGGAAGACCTGCAGGATACTTTTATCGTCCACACAATAGAGGAGATCCAGGTATACTGAGACAGCAAGGGGCACACTGCAACACGTTCGAGATTAATAAGAGGCATTTACATTCTTGACATCATTTTGGAACATTTCTCTATTTGATTTATTTTTTATTTTAGCCATGTCATGGTCTAATCGAATTCCTTTGTCAGGGTTTATTAGACATAAAATATTGAAAAAACATCGCTTTGTTGTCTTGTTTTCATTTACTGTGCATGTTTTGACAGGGACTAAGCTCCGCCCATGAGCAGTTCAAAGCCACCCTTCCCGAGGCAGACCGGGAGCGTGGAGCTATCTTGGGCATCCAAAACGAGATCACCAAAATCGTCCAGACCTATCACGTCAACATTGCTGGAATCAACCCCTACACCACCATCAACCCACAGGAGATCAACTCAAAATGGGACAAGGTGAACCAGAGCAATACCCCACAGTCAAAGATTTAGAGCTACGCTACACATGAGTTCACTGTTGCCACGTGTGGTCATTATCTATCATCTCTACAATGTATTCTGTAAGAGTAAATCAGTCGGCTGTTTTTATTAGCCTTACAGTAAAATACATGTGTTGGCACATACCGTGTGTTCACAAATCATTTGAAAATATTTTTTTGACTTGGTCAAATACACATGGCTAAGAATTCAAAGTTAAACGTAATAGTGTAACTGAACATTCATGAGAAAACGGTCGCTAATTTCTTCCTTCAACTATCAGTGCCTTGATGACCTTATTTAAAACGTATGGTACATTATAAGCTATATATATATACTGCTCTTCTTCATTAAACTGTCCTTATCAATCTCTATCTGTTGCCTCATTAACCCGTGTGCACCCCCTGGTGGCCTGGGTTAACCCTGCAGGTGAGGCAGCTGGTGCCTCAGAGAGACCAAGCTCTGATCGAAGAGCACGCCAGGCAGCAGAACAACGAGCGCCTGCGCCGACAGTTCGCCAACCAGGCCAACGTCATCGGACCCTGGATACAGAACAAGATGGAGGTCAGTCCAAGTCGAGCTCACCTCTGTAGATATCTCTCTCTTCGCTGGCGCCTCGCAGGTATCGGAACCTGAGAGACGACATTTTATATCCACAGTATATTCATTCAGTCTTTTCATTTAAATGAAGAAGAAAAATTGTAGGATCTCTCCTTTTTGCCTTTTCATAGGAGGCCTTTCATTACTGTTGACATAGAAACGTGGGAATTGTCGTCACCCGTCAGACTTCATTTCATCGCACATCCATGGGAAATTGTTACAGCCACGCTGGATATTTGTGCCTGATGATGTTTTACAGTCACAGAGCTCAGTGAACGAGTGTTTTCCTCCCTCCGTCTTCGTTTATGTCTCTCCAGGAAATCGGCCGTATCTCCATTGAGATGCACGGCACTCTGGAGGACCAGCTGACACACCTGCGCCAGTACGAGAAGAGCATCGTTAATTACAAGCCAAAGATCGACCAGCTGGAGGGAGACCACCAGCTCATCCAGGAAGCCCTCATCTTCGACAACAAGCACACTAACTACACCATGGAGGTACAATCAAGATTTTTCAAGTCTGTTATTTACATAATTAACACGTATTTACATAGATTTACATATCGTGTAATTGCCCGGCTAACTGCAATGTTTCCATGATAATGTAATGAAGAAATTACAGAATCAACACAAACCAAGAATACTCTTTCATTAACCAAAAGAAGTAGGAAAGTAACCTTGGGGGGCCGGGAGGTAACATATATGTCTATCTTTTCCCCTCCAGCTCACTCATTGAGTTACCGTTTTTATTTACCCCGGTGTTGTCGTTCTCTGTTGCCCCTCTCCTCAGCACATCCGTGTGGGCTGGGAGCAGCTGCTCACCACCATTGCTCGCACCATCAACGAGATTGAGAACCAGGTCCTCACACGGGACGCCAAGGGCATCAGCCAGGACCAGATGAACGAGTTCCGCGCTTCCTTCAACCACTTCGACAGGGTCAGTATTACTACTGCAGTTAGTATTACTGAGTTAGTATTAGTATTATAGGGTCAGTATTACTACTACAGAGTTAGTATTACTACTACAGAGTGAGTATTACTGCTACAGAGTGAGTATTACTGCTACAGAGCTAGGATTACTACTACAGAGCTAGTATTACTCCTACAGAGCTAGTATTACTACTACAGGGTTAGTATTATCACTACAGGGTCAGTATTACTGCTACCAGGTCAGTATTACTACTGCAGAGTTAGCATTACTACTACGGGGTTAGTATTACCACTGCAGAGTTAGTATTACCACTGCAGGTCATTATTACTGCTACAGGATCGGTATTACTACATCTACGGTATCTAGCGGTCAAGCAAGGAACAAGTTATGAGTGGGGTCTTGTGATGAGTGTTTTTTTCCCCTCCTTCTAAGGTACACCCCCTCAATGACTTCAGTGGATTAGTCCATGAGTTGAGTTTAGTGTGAAGTTGACCAAACTGTGGGGCTATTAAAAGCTTCAATTGACAACATCAACCCTGTTCATTTGACAATATTCTGAATATGTCAATATCAATAGTCAATAGTCATATATATGTCAAGTATCTTTATATGAATTCCTAATACATAATAGGAGTGTGATTTCTACACATTCAGCTCGCGTCTGCAAAGCAAAGAGGTTGAGGTGAGACTAGTTTCTTGTGAGTGCGAGACCAAGTGTTACATAACCATCGTGTTGCTAAGAGTGGGTGAACCCTTAACAAAATGGCTTGTTTAATCTGCGCATCATGTTGAGTTAACTTTAGAAACATTAAGTCAACATTAACGTTATAACATTAAATATATAGTTTGTCAACTTAAACGAGTTTAAACTTACAGGCCTCAAAGTGTGTAAAAAACGAATGTCTGTTGGTGACTACCTGCAGTGCCCTGCTTCCCCTCCTTCCTCCCCCTCTCCCTTTCTGGGGCCTAGTGTTTACATTAAGCACTGTGTTTCAGAAACACCACCAATTATGGATGAGTTTTTATTCAGCTCGCCTCCCTCTCCTCCTCGCCTGTCTCTCCCCCGGTGTCTCCGCGTGAAATCCGGGATTACCTCATGCATTCTTCCAATGCTCCCCCACTGTTAATCAATCCCAGTAGTCGATGACATAAGTCAAGTGAATTCTCTAGATGAACTTGTCGCCGTTGGTACCCGTGGTCATTACAATGGCCGCCCCCTTGCGGGGATGAGATGTGTTGGATTTTGTTACATTACCAAACAATTTTAACAACTTGGTCAATTCTAATACAGCCATTTATAAAAATGTACAGCATTCCAGTTTCAAATGCGAACTTTTTCAACAGGGTTTATGACTAAAAGCAATTGATTTTAGCTTTCAATTCGATTGATTTTATTGAAAGTGAATATCAACCAACCGTTGCCAAGAATAACCTTTCACCACAAAGGCTGTAGTTTGCCTGCCACACTGCAACCTTTAACTGCGTCCCTGAATGCCCTTTGTTTTTTTTGCACAGCATGGCAGCACTCCTGCCACCTTGTGTTTGTTCACCTGACCAGTCCTAATGTATATGCACTGTGTTCTCTTGTTGTTCTCTATCCATATTTTTGTGCATGACCCCCCCAAACCCCAACCCCATCACCTCCCCTTTCCCTGCCCCCCCCCCCCCCCCCCTCTGCACGATACACTCCCCTCACTGTCCCTTGTCCCCCCACATCCTTCCTCACTGGTTGACACCCCCCACACATGTGCGCTGCATGGCCTGTGGCCCCCGCCCCCGACCTCAACCTGGCACTGGCCCCTTCACAACCCCAAGGACCACTCCGGCTCTCTGGGCGCAGAGGAGTTCAAGGCCTGCCTGATCAGCTTGGGCTTCGATATCGCCAACGATGCACAGGTACTGTAACCACGGCCTCACCAACGTGAGCAGCAGGTTTAACTGACTTTATTTTTTTTATTTTTTTTTCGCTTTCTTTCCCTTGTACTTTCCTTCTCCTTCTATAATTCCTTTACTTTCTTACTTCTTTCCAAATTTCTTAACTGACATCCCTCTTGTTTTTGCCAAAACCCCCCCTCCTTCATTTGGGCATGTTTGGCTTTTCTCCAACTCATACTCTTTTGATGGTCCTTCCCTATTTATTCTGTTATATTTCCCTACTCCTTCTTTCATTCTTCTCCCATTCCATCCCTCTATGGTTCTGTTTGTCCCCTGCTGCCCCCTGTAGAAGAGAACAGGGATGATGGATGCTGAAGACTTCAAAACCTGCCTTATCTCCATGGGTTACAATCTGGTAAAATCATAAACACCATTCCACCAGTGTGTCTTTGTGTTGCTGTTTCATTATTATGTCTGGTAACTGGTGAATGCATCATGTACACCACCGACAATCAGAGATTTTTTCTTCAAATCTTTAAGGAATATGTGTATAGTTTTGGGGGAATTAACTCTAAAACAACAGAATTGTGTTAAAAATAAGGATCTTGACATACAGATTAAATAAATAAATATATCATGTTGGAAGATGAACCCCAACAGTTGTATTTTTACATTTAGAATGGAGAATAAAAAATCTGCTGCTCCGTGATTCCAGGGTAAACCATGAATAACCACTCATCATTGTCTAAAGTGAAAACACGACATAAAGCATTTGTTCACTTCTATCTCAATTATTGACCCCTTAAGTATGTGTGATGATTTTTTCAGTTCTATTTCTGAATATTCCCTCTGCTACTCCAAAGTGAGAAATGTTTTTTGTCAGTGGTGTTTTGCTGTGTTACCCTAGAAATTGTCTCCATGGAGACTGAGTCTCATAACTTAATTTCCTATTGCCTTCAGGGTGAGTCCGAGTTCTCTCGCATCATGAGTATAGTGGATCCCAACCGGCTGGGCATTGTCACCTTCCAGGCCTTTATCGACTTCATGTCTCGCGAGACAGCTGACACGGACACTGCCGACCAAGTCATGGCCTCATTCAAAGTTCTGGCTGGGGACAAGGTATTCACACTATAATTAGACGATGATTCATTTTGGGGGGGAAAATAAAAACAGATGATTTAATCGTAGTTAATTTCTTGTTACGGCATACTTTTACTAGGAGCACAAATGCAATTAAAACAACCATTTATTTAATTAAACCTCCCTGTATGCAGACAATTTCTCCATATGTTTTTTTTTTAAATAAAATTCCCTGGATGACCCTTCTCCTCATTACCCACCAGAACTACATTCTAGCTGATGAGCTGCGTCGGGAGTTACCCCCTGACCAGGCTGAGTACTGCATTGCCCGCATGGCGCCCTACACTGGCCACGACGCAATTCCAGGAGCCCTCGACTACATGTCCTTCTCCACCGCACTCTATGGCGAGAGTGACCTTTGAACCCTCCATGTCAGTAGTCCTGACCTGGGACCTCCAGCCTACTTGCTACCCTCGCAGCCAGACCCAACTGCCGCATCACAGCAGCCCTGTCCCAGTACGCTCAAACATTGTTTTTTATGTCTCTGGCCTTACATTTTTTTTTTTTCATAATTATGTATTTTTCCCCTCGTTTGCACCCACTTCCAACTTCCAAACTGCCCCACCCACCCTTATACTTCTCCCTCACACTCTGTCTCAGTTGTTTTTGCTTTTCATGCAATGGAGCAACTCTCCAGGTTTACAAAGAGGGAGAGAGATAATGTTTCTGTTTTTATTTTCTTGTTGTCATTGTTTTCTTCATAAAAAAAAGAATAAAGTTAACATATTTTATTATACAGAACAAAAAAAGGTATTTTTCTTCATCTGATTGAAAAAGAGACAAAATTGTAATAAAGAAAAATTGCAATACTGGTTCTCCTTTTTCTACTTGCTATCTCGCTCATTGAAAAAAAGAGCGGCTATACCACAATTACACAGTGATGGTCAATGAGTGGCGCACCAGTACAACAACTGAATCATCAAAAAGTTGGCCCGGACCAGCAGAGATTTTAAACGAAGTTCATTTTGTTTTAAAAATCTAATTGACAAAGTAGATAGGATAATATGTAGCAAACAAATATAACTATTTTATCTGCATTTCTGATTTGAAACTGAATTGTCTAAAACTCAGCCCACCCGAAAGGAGGACATATTGCTTCGGAGGGGACAAAATCTAGACTTGAAAACTACAGAAATGTTAAATACCAATTGCTAAAATTAGAATCGTTTTAAATATGAATGAAGTAATCATCTCAGATGAAACAGTGAGAACGTTTTTACCTCATCATCCGTTTCCAGTATATTAATAAAAAAAGAAAAAAAACACTCAAAATCAAGCGTAAGCTGCATAGACTGTAAACAAATCGTTACTAACACTCGAGTCTTATCCAATAAGGTTTCTAATATTATTATGTGCTGTGCATAATACTTAATAACCAGTCTTAGGGGCTATAGTCTGAAAATTTAATGAATAGCTGTCTAGCATAATGTCGGAACTGTACTATCGAAATAAATACATTCCGGTGACAATATATTATGCAGGAACTGTTTCCGGGAAAAACGTCACTCTCTGACCCGATCCAATCTATAGGTTTCGAACATGGGGGTTATAGCTTGAAAAGTCATCATGTTTACCTTGAAAGCCTTTAGAAAAAACAAAACTCTTCGCTATGGCATCCCAATGCTGGTAAGTTTCGTGTGGAACGTTTCCATTTTAGAAGGTTTAGGAAATATATATAAATATTTTATAATCGTCAAAAAAAATAAAAATAAATAACAAGAACAAAGCGTTAGCATGATCAAGCTAGTTGCAGTTGTCAAACTATTAATGCATTTAAAGGCGTTAAAACGTTGTTGCAGTACGTCGACTTAGTTTGATTTAATAGTTACCTAACCAGACACATTCTGAAAGTATATTCCTCATTGACGGATAATGTGTTATGCACAAGTACAATTTTTGGCATTTAGCAGATTATTTTTGGGTTCCTTCCGGGCCAAACAAGGATCCAAAAAATCGTTCCTAGTTCAGAAAATACTGTAATACCCACCCTATGTCCCTTGTCTGTCTTTAATTGGTGCGTCTGCCTGTTACATGTCAGGCCACGCGAGGGGTGTTTAGCAAAACGCACATCTCCTCACTATACCCATGATTTTAATTAGTTAGGCTACATGACATAACTATATACTACAGGCATTATTTTTGTAGTATTATATGCATATCCGGTTTATACGACTTTATTTTCTATTTAATAACCTTTGAGTTACCTTTAATTCAATATCGCCTGAATTATCAGCGGCCCTGAGAGTTATGTGGTCAGCAACTTGCAAATAGCGCTGCAAATACATAAAACACAATTTATTACAGAAATGCACTGCAATCCCAGAAAACACAACACATTACAAAAACGTGCTCCATGAACAGACAGAAAAATACATTACAGAAATTGGACTTTTGCTTATTAACCCGACAATTCAAATAATCTGACAAAATACACTCAATTAAATGTGAAACCCGCTATGTTAGTTGGATATAGTTAATGCTACTTTCAGAACTGTCACCAAGTAATATTAGAAAATAGGGACAATAGGAAGTCTAAATGGTTGGATTAACTGTTAACACAAGATCGAAGGATCTCTTTTTCTGTCAATTGTTGTGTTTTCTGTACTTGCTGCAGATTTCTGTAGTGTGTTGTGTAGTCTAAATTTGCAGTACGTTTTCAAAATGTTGCACATGTTGTCAAATTGATGCAGATTTTTTTCTTAATTTGCTTGTGTTTCGTTTATTTGCATGGGTTCTCTTAATTTGCAGTGCGTTGGCCTCCCAGAGCTACCCCAGTAATTGGTCTACAGTAGGGAAATACATGGACGCGAAGTAGAAAATCCCAATGAATGAATCTGTGATGAGTCTATATTAACTGTTGTACTTTCTTTAGTTGCTTGTAGTTGGAGGATCTTTTGGACTACGGGAGTTTACCCAGATCCGTTATGACGCCCAGAAGATTCGGAAGAAGGTCTGTTATTCAATCAGATGTTTTGATTTAAGATCTGAGAACACTGTTCCAAAATCCTTGATAAATTACTCAAAATTTTGCAATAAGAAGAGTTTCTCAAATATTCTTAATACGAAAGTGCCCCACCTAGTGGAGTGGACTGATTAATCCCTTCACTTCATCCTTAGAATTCACATGAACTGCAAAATCAGTTTTAGTAACTTACATCTAATGATGTTCTCGTGTTATCTGTTAAATGGTTTGTCACCATGTTAACGATATACGCCTATCTTGTGAATTATATTTGGGTATCAGGAAAGTGCTATATAAATGGAATGAATAATATCAATTATAATAATAATATTTTCAATGTAATACAATGTGCATGTATTACTGTGGCTCTGTTATTTCTGGGCTGACATGATTTGTCCTCATTGGGTGCCCACAAAAATGTGTACCAAGCCAACCATTATAACATTCACTAATAACCATTCATATTTTTTTTCTTTTTCTTTTAATGTCTTCAAATCACTGTTTACATGTGTGTGTTTTTTTAGCATTATTGAAGCTATAATGTATTCAAACGGGGATCCCTTCCGGTAATTAAATTGGCGTTGGGCCCTGGTGAAACCCCGATAAATTCAGGAGACATTGTTGTCGGATGGGAAGAGAGAGAAATGGCTCCTGTTTTTATTTTTACCATGACAAAATGCTTATGCGTGTCATCTGGGTGGGTGCCAGATGGCTGGACTTCTCTTCCTATTACTGTCCATATGAGCTGGCTCCAGAGTGGAGGGGAGGACAGGGGGCATCATGCCTTTGGCAGTGGGCCTGTCTGTTTAAGGCAGCTGCCTCCTCGCTACCGCCTCTGTTTTTACAGAGGCCCGGGGCTCGCACGCCCTCTGTGCGTCTATGCACTCCTCCTCCTAACCCCCATGTTTGAACACAACTCTGTGTGTGTGTGTGTGTGTGTGTGTGTGTGTGTGTGTGTGTGTGTGTGTGTGTGTGTGTGTGTGTGTGTGTGTGTGTGTGTGTGTGTGTGTGTGTGTGTGGGGG
>JAVQJS010129995.1:0-31537 GCA_036024795.1 Galaxias rostratus | reverse complement strand
GGATAATTCTGGGAGATTGTTGATAAAACTAGATGCCGTAGAAGAAGTGAATGTACGCTTGACGCGGTAACGTGGTGAAGAAGATATATTATGACTAAGACACATTTTAAATGAGATACATAAACGGCAAAGCTTGGTCAGCACCCATACTACCGATGTGAAACGTGCCTATCAACCCTCTGCATTCTCAGGGCTTTAATATGCTGCCTTACCCAAAAGCTAATAAGGTTGTTGGAAAAGAAGCTTTGGTGTATTCTGCACCCTTAGCATTGGAATGCATCTCAGAATGGCTTGAATCTCAACTGATTAATCATGTTTAATTCCTTTTAAATCCAAAATGATAGAATCAGTTTCCTTAAGATGTCTGTTTTTCAATTTTCTAGGACACAAAACTGCCTCCCATGATTTTCTTTTTTTACATTTGAGTTCCCTTTGCTGGATTTTCTGATCTTTTCAATGTTGTCTCATTTTAGTTTTCTTTCTGTACCTATATATTTTTTGGTGTGCTGCTGCCTGTCTGTCTTAATCTCAGTGGGACTTTCCTGGATGAACAAAGGTAAAGTATATCAAATCAACACCGGAGCCCCAGCCTCAGTCACTGAGATGGTCTCTGTCAGCCAGCTGACCACCACCCCTATGCCACCACCAGTGTGATGACACCAACGTGAGGGATCCTCGGAGACTCTGCAGGTTTTCTTGATGACTTTTTGGGACTCATTAATCTTCCTTCCACAAAATGGTTTACTATCAGACAAAGGCTGAGATCAAAATACGCCTTCCTCCAAAAGCCCTTGATTTTGTAATCAATGATTGCTTTACAAATTCTGCCATTTACAGTATTGATAATTAACAGTATCAATACAAATCTAACATATTTGGCTTAATGTGGTCTGCAGCTCTGGTTAAGCGAAACCAGACTCATGGCTCATCTTCAGCCGGAAGGGTAATTACATAAGAAGAGGTATTAAGTTGTTCAATGGAAAAGACATAAAGGGACAGAGAGGCGTAATTAGTCATCACTAAAGAGACTTGCAATCAGACAAGCTTGGATTTATGGGTTCAATATTTTGAAAACCTCACTCAAGAAAACGACTTGGCACTTTCATGACAGTGTAGTCCCCGAAGAGGGCCATAACATTTTACTACTGAGTGCTTGCATGCCCCCTTTTGGATTTTCGAGGGAGGCAGTTACCTGCAGGAGTGGAACAGAGAAATTCTGAGAGAGAATATACGGGCAGCTATTGAATATCCAAAAAGAAATGCATCGCCTCCGTCACCTTCATCAGCTCACTCTGCTTTGTCTCAGGCAGCCTAGCCGGCCGCAGGTCTGCCTTGCTGATTACAGTGATAGACACGGAGGAATCTGCTCACGGCTGCCAGAAGCCACAGAAGGAAAGGAGGAGACGGGGAGTCGGTGGGGAGAGGTAAACGGGAGTAGAGCCTCCTTGGTATGCACAGCTTGTGTTGGCTCGGAGAGGAGCTGGGGTACAGAGGAGCTGCCAGTCCCTGGACTCCTCCACACAAAAACACCATTATTTTTAATGAATGCAAAGAGACACTAAGTTAAACAAATATCTGTTGTCAGGTTAGAGCCCATGTGTGTTACGGAATCATAGCAAACTGTGCTTAGAGCATTACCACGACACAATTGAATAGATACTACCGCAGACAGGCAAGAGAGCTCAGTTATTTAAATGTATTCATTGTAACCATACCCAGAAGGGTAGCCAGGTCCTAATTACAGTGTGTCCCTTTGGCAGCAACCTGCAAACCTAAAGTTCCTCACCATATTGCCACATTAAATTCCACACAATATTAGACACTAAAACACTGTGAGGCGCTATTAATATCAGATCCGACTCAGGTATGTACAAACTATCTGAACAGTGTGTCTTTGACCTGGGCAAAAAAATATATATTACTTCTATATTTAAGCTTCTTCTGTGTATTTGATGAACTGGAAGAGGGGAAACACTTGTCCGTTTTGCCTTATTTTCTTGACAAGGAGTTTCACACAGACATTGTTTTAGGTGTGTGTGGACTGAGGAGCTGTTTGCAGAAAGATGGATGGACGTAAGTCAAACATTATCTTAAACAGCTATGTCGATCCAACATGCATAAATACCTCCGAGTCCCCAGCAGACCAGCGTCCCGGAGATTTCCAAATCCTGTCGTTAGACAGTCAAGGACTATTCTCAGACTCTTTGTGTTTGTGAAGGGCCCATTCATTACTTGGGAGAATGCACAAAATGTTGGCCCTGTGTACCGGTGGGGGCTCTCAGGAATCAGCGTGGCTCCCACCAAATAGGATATAATGCAGAGAGATATATTTGCTCTTCTGGTCTAGATTGTTTTTCAAATAGACAGTCAAACATTATGTGTTTTTGACTACCATATTTCTCACATCAACACAAATATCTCTGTGACACTAGTACAACTGTTCTACAATGAATGCCGACTAAAGATTTCACTCACATAGGATGATGGGATTCCATAGTCATCATAATATAAGCAAGATGAAAAGTGAGCACACAAAGCAATGGAGATGGGAATACAAAGATTGTGTGTCATAGGTTTGATAGATCAGTGTGAAAGTACCAGAGGTTCAGCAATAAACCCACACTGTACATAGTAATCATATCACCAATATCTTCCAAAAGGTGATGTTCTTCGTCATCTATGTCATATGATCATGTTATGGATTTAAAGTCAGTAGTTTAACACTTAACAAGAAGTCATTTAATGTAGAAGTGGCTAAGCCTACAACAACATTATGCACAAAAGAAAATTACACAACTTCCAATAGAGATGGTGAAACCTTTGTGGGCTGGAGCTAAGCCATACATGAGTTTTCACACACGCCAGTTAAACCCCTTAAGTCCAAATACAGTTGATTTGCAGAACAGGGCACAACATGGTATTTACATCTATTCATCATCGTGGATTGTTATTCCTCTAGCTCACTGATATCTACGATTGCAATCTATTAAAAATCTCAAAAAAGCAAGTTTCCAAGCAGGGTCATTATTTTGTTACCCCTGGCAGACAGCAAGGCACCTGGGAAATATGAGCTGACATTTAGGAGAAGCAGAACTGCAGTAGAAAAAAAGTGTTTCACTTTTTAAAGCTAATTAGATCTGAATATTACCAATCAAAGGAAAATACAAACAAAAGTAGTACATTTGTCGTCTGTGTGAGAGAAAGGTTTTTTCAATGAGGTTGACAGACACCTTCTTGGTCTGAGGGTTACTTACTCCAAATAATTCAATATAAACATTTTGTTTTGAAAATGTACATCTGAAAGTTTCACTTTGTCGTAATTGTTCCATTCTGCTTATTTAGATATATTCTTGAAATATAAACTTAAAACATACCATAATTACAGGTAAACCCGCTGACAGCAGAAAAAAAAAAAAATTTTAGTTAAGTAAAAATACTTTTGTTTATAGCTTGTCAGGCAATAAATTTGTGATTGTTGGACTTGTGAACATATTTTGATGCTAGATTTTGTATTGACAACAAAATACAGCTTTATAATAAGATAAGATTATCACATTGAACAACGAAAACGTAAATTTTGAGATTTCACCAATAATATTATTCAAAAGCGTTTCCTCTACTTCATATGGAAGATTAAGCGAAAATAGTCCTGAGTAAGAACCACACCGTTGTGACATTGGCCACTGTCAACCGTGTGCTGGCATTTCCCAGCATGTACCACAAGAGAGCGGGAAGGGCCAATCTGATTAATGGAAAAGCATTAGTTTGATAACAGCATGGAACTTTAGAAAGCTTTGGATGTCAGAACATTTTGTCCTTTTGACGTTTTGTTGTCAGAGCCAGGGAACAAATAGGTGTGTCATTACCTTTAACATCAAAATCATTTAATTGATTGGTTATGTGTCAGTTTGCGACCTGCGACAAATCTAACAGTATAATACAGTGCAGACCATTTTCAATCCGGAAAGCAGACATGCAGGTTAGTGTGAGGCTAGAATAAAATATATGAAGACTAGACACATGTGATCCTTTAAGAAATTGTACTCTCCGGTTCCAGAGCGTTGAAACTACTGTTCATGTATTTAGCAAAAATTGGTGACGTCTCCTTCCCTGCGTCTTTTATTGTATAAATTGACATGTTAAGTAGAAACAAGTGTGCTCGTTGAGATGGATGTACACAAAAAACGCGGGGATCGATAATAACCGCACGAGGGCGCTCAAGTAGTTGATACAAACTACTGTGTCTTTCAAAAGAGGCGCTAACGGTATCTGCTTAAATTTGACACAAGCCATGCAAACCCCTTCTAAATCACCACCTGGATTAAACGTGACTGGTTTTCATTTCCAATAGGTTTTCATGCATTGCTGAGTGTTTCTTTGCTCTGTCTTTTCATGTATTTACATTTTTTCATGAAATATGATATATATGAGAGAGAGAGAGAGAGAGAGAGAGAGAGAGAGAGAGAGAGAGAGAGAGAGGGAGAGAGTGAGAAAAAGATAGGGATGGTTTCTGGCTCTATGAACATATATATTAATATGGGGCATGTTTGAGCCATGTTGTGCAGGGTTGTTATACAAACACGACTTTTATTCAAAAGTAAAAATCAGTCAATCAAAAAATGATGATCAAAAACAAATTAATCGAGGAGTAGCTGGAACACTGAATTATTAAAAAAAAACATGCACACAGTTGGGACACTTTGGACCAATGCTGTGCATCCAAAGGTTAAGGTGTAATTAAACTACATAAAAACGTGTGGGGGATAAACACAACTTATCATGAAACCTGTATAAACTAGATGGTTATTTTATTCAAATGGAGTACACAGTAATAGACCAGTCACTACATTCATTTGAGGAAAAAAACTGGCAGCGATATTCATAGACCTTATAAAAAGAAGAGAGAGCTCCTCTAAAAGTGATAAAAACATCGGAATGGGGAGTTGTTTTCTGACAACTTCACCAATGCTAATGGAATAATTCAGCTGTTTGACTTGTCTAGGAGTGCTTCGTGTAGTACAGCATCGGTAAGAAAAATCCACCCATCTACGGAGACTTATAAGACAGATCAATTGCACTGCAAGTAGCTTTTGCCTAACCTGTATTTGCAAAAAATACAGCACACTATTGAATGAAGGTGGCAAGGTATCCGAATCCACCTAAAATAAATAGTGCTATATTAGCAGCCTCCTGTGTCTATGTGTATCCAGTGGGCAGACACTGGAGGTGTAACACTGACCATTTTGTTGTGGATCCTTAAATCAATAAATAAAATAAAATGCCTTATAGACTGGTATAGGCAAATCAGGAGTGCAGTTGACATGCAAATTATTCAGCAATTATTTTGTGACAATTTTTTCATTGTGCAAACATATGACTTATCACTTATCAAAGAACCACAATATATACACTGTATATACCAATTTTACCTAAAATATATTATAGACGTTTCAAACAGGAGTCTATTTAGAAAGACTAAGATTTCAGGAAAGTAATCTGCACACAGACATTACTAAGAAATGGGTCATTTTAAATTACATAGAAGCCCTGACTATTGCAATATACTCTTTCAGTAGAAGATTTCCATGCAGTTACAGCCATATCCCATGCATCTTCTCCCACACACTGGCATAAAAATAGTCACAATAATGCATACATTCGGAATGACCCTTAAAAGATTACACAGAGAGACCCTGATTTGTTGAAAGAACTGTAAATATAAAACGAGTCCCTAAGGTTCTGAGGTGTGTCCGGTTCTGTCGATGGTCTTTATTTCTTCTGCTTCTCACAGTAGTTCGTGTAATTGCCGCAAGCCTTCTGCATGTCTGTCAGGAAGCCAGGCACGCCACTCTGTTTAAACACACGGCAACGAGCGTCACAGGCGGGCTTAAGCAGTAAGCACATCCTAAGAGGGAAATGCAGAGAGGAACGACCGACATCTGCCAGCGCTTACACCCTACAACACACGGTGCATTGAGGCCGTCTGGATTATAGAGGAATCAAGACGCTAGATTCATTCAGAGATGCACAACTTGTTTTGAGTTTCAAACGGTGAAAACTCTTATCTGAGTAAAACATAACGAGCATAGCAGTCATAGATAGATACAACATTTTGTTTCATCGGAGCGGCAGGTCCACTATGAACACAGAGAGTCCACGTCACTCACCTTAGCCGCCCAGTTCACTAGCCAGGTGGGAATCATGCCGCCGGGATTGTCAAAGTAATTCATGAACACTGCAATATAAATGCAACACAGTATAAATGAGTAAAGAAAGTATTGAAAAGAATGAACACTAATATAAATTATTGTTATATTATATGTTGTTATTATATACATGGAATAGTATATATGAGTAGTGTATAGTCCTATACATGGTATTGTGGAGTATTGAAGAGAATGAAAGTAACATGTTTAAAGTCTTAATCTGACTATTTACTGCCAAAGCAAATGTTGTCTAGCTGTGCGAGCAGTGCAGTGGTACACATTACCCTTGGTACCACATGCTCCATCACTCTCCATGGCCACGGTCTGCTTATAATCTTTCACCCGCAGCACCCCACTCTTCTCAGCACATGGTGTCTCAGGGGAGCTTTTGGCCAGGACCACCCAGATCTTCCTGCCCTCTACACAGATTTCCCTCCGCTCTCTCACATACACATACTGCAATTTGGGCTGTTAGGGAGTTGACTGCAAATTGTTACGAACCAACACCCTGCTAAAACATTGTTTCGCTTCCTGGGAACCTTTACAACCGCTAACTACGTTACAGTTCATCACCCATGGGTCTAACTTGTGTAAAGCGTTACCAAATGTTCTGTTCATCATGAACTTCATGAGTAAGCGGCGTTAATCGGATTCCAACATCACCGTTTGCTGTTGTTAGTGGCATGAAAGGATACATCTCTGTTTGACAGAGGAAAGGGGTATTTCACCTCCCAGTATATTGCCCGTCGTTCATCGTAGTCCTTCTCATGTAGCTCTGAACAACACAAAAAAGAGAGCGATGTGATCAAAAAGGTTAACAAAATATAACAAACAGTTGACAATGAACAACCATGAAGCTAAGGGCTTGTCTGTTACAATAATTGAAGGTTCTGGGTGTGAGAGATCAAGAAACAGATCTGTGGTGGTCCTTACTGGGCTCCCTAACACACACCAGTACACAACATCGCGGCACATAGCAAGGCCTAGCGAAGGCCCTTGTTGACCGATACAGGGACCTTTTCCAGAGGATCCATCTCTGACGTACACACTGAGGTTCAAGAGATGAGGCGGACATTTCCAATGATCTCAAATGTCTAGCACTGTAAAGCCACGGGTGTGTTTTCAGTCCAACAAGCCCACTCCACCCTCTTATGCAATGGGTCATAGATAGTACAATGTATTACATGTTTGAATGCACTGGTAATGTACACATGTACCTCATCTGTCCTCTGGAGAAAAGAATTTAAACTCAGACGCTTCATCACAGCAGGTATACCATCATGTCAATATAGGGGTAGCAACACTATGAACTATGAAATATGACTGACTATAAATAACAACCACGGGAGCACTATTCTACTAGCCCATTGACTTTACAGCAGTAAAAACTTTACCTGGTGGTTACTGTGAGGGAAGTTCAAGCAGGGGAATAGAAACAGCAAGCGTTACAAAAATAAAAAGAATGAAACACTTGAAATGTTCAAAAAGAAACACTGAACGCATGAAAACTATAGCATAATTTGATGAAGAGTGAATAGATTAACATTATTGAAAAATTTGATGAAGACTGAATAGATTATAGGTTATACATATATAGATTATACATTATAGAACAGTTTGATGAAGACTGAATAGATGAAAATGAGAGAACAGTTTGATGACATGAACAAATTGTGTGCATCTTATTTGATTACAAGACCATGTGTTGGCCTTATGACATCAGTCTATACGGGGTGCCATAAATGTGTTATAAGCCCTGATCAAATTAAACCCAAAATGGACTATTTTAATAAGATGATTTGAATGTATACAAGGATATCAGATATTTTGTACCAATCCCATGCAATATTTACCTTTAACATATCCATCCCATTGTTTCCGATATGCCAAATCCATGTATACATCAGCACAAAGTTCTGGAGCGCATGTGTTAAGAACACCAAACACTTTGTACTCATAAAGTCCCGTTTCCTGTAAACAGCAAGGAAAACTCTCGCCTTCAAACGAAATCTATGCCACTCCCACTTTGTGTAGCTAATCTAAAAAATCACAGACCATGGAAATTGCCAGCACAGTATAACCTTGGATATGTATTGGAGAATATTAACATCACAGAGTAGTGTACATTGCATTCATTTGTATTGCAAATTATCCAATAGAGAAGACATTAATGGAATGCAGTCGAGTTGGTTCATGACCAACCTCAAAATTGCAAATCAGCTTCCGCCTAGACCTACGTCGCAAATAGTTTCCTATGAGTTATAAACAGCATTCGCTTATTCTGCAATAAAAGTATATTTGGTAACAAAATAGGCAGGCCTAGGGGATGATTGTTGCTGAAGCAACCGAAAATATATATCCTCGATAAAGCTTTAATTCAATCGGTAGAAAGAGCTAGTACTACAGATCTTCCTGCTCCAAAAGGATCCTTTACCTTGTCGTAAAGCCGGTAAATTTTGACACCCATGGTTTCAGTGAAGAATTCCCAACCACCCTCCAATTGTGGTTTGTCCAATTCGGTCCATGCATCTTGGAATTCATCATCTGTAAATTGAAGCGACATGTTGTCAGCGCTCTGTGACAGTGTCAGTGGTCATATGATCTAGAAGTCGCAGCAGACGCGTTGTGTGCGTCAGAGAGGCATTCCAGGGATGCAGGGTATTCTCTGCTTCTGCAGCCTGAGAACGAGTGCTCTCTCTTACCACTTGTGTGGTTGTAAACGCGAATGGGTGAAAAAGGGAGAGAAAGAGTTGTATGTATGTGGGTAGATGAGTGAGTATCCTAGTTATCAAAAACACAAACATAAGCCTTATGAAAATTATCAAGTAATTTTCACTTTCAACAGACAACAGACAAATTTATAAAGCAAGCCAAACTGAATTTGCAGTGTGATATCCAACATGTACTCTCTGGTTGTTTGAATTGTAGAAAACCATTTTTGCTCTTTCTGCCCGCATTAATACATATTTGCAGTAATATGCCTCATATTAATATTTATGGATAACATTTGACAGGCTGTAATCTTGGTCACAAAGTGCAGCTGTAGTTTTAAAATATGTATCAATAAATTCATTGATCGACAAAATATCGCAAATTCATTTGCTTTCCCTTATTTGTTTATGTATTATAATTCATTTTTAATAAGTTTGAAAGTCAGATTTGAGTGCTAACCATTTTAGTTTTTTTAAGATTTGATTACCAATTGTTCAATGTTAAACTCTTGTATACAAAGTATACCTATTGACTAACACATTGCCTTTTGAAACCGTTTACACTATGCCGTATGACAACAATTTACGCTACCTATGTTCATGTGGAACTGGCAAGATGATCTTTCTTGCATGAAAGGGTTAAAAAGTAAAAAACTATCGGTCCTCTGTACCAATGCATGTAGTAACACCAACAGGCAAACCGAAGGACGATGCCAGTCAGGCAGTTTGAATAGGAAACGCACAGGGGGACATCCTTTGAATGGGAGTCACATTCCAATACTTAACGCAAAGGGGCGAGTTGCTCACTGGTTCAGCGGAGGAGACAGCAAGATTACCCGAGGGTCAGATTTTACTGAGTTTAGTAAAGTTGGTAAAGAAAACTCCACTGGCTACGGCGTTTGCTGTAGTGCCTACTTGGAATGAGCAGCCACTTATTCTTCAACGATGCAGATCACTTTTAGAAACTGGAGCATCGAAAGTCTGTGCGAGGTGGGCTTCTTTATATAATTGTTTGTTTATATCTTTGACGACTGTTTTAAGCCTTTGTTTTCAACAAACCAGTAGAAAACAGCTCTACGATCAGCTTAACCCAACCAAACACTTCTATTCAGTTAAGACAAGCAACTTGTTCAAATGTTGTCCCTAGTTCCCAACCCACCTTATTCCAAAATGGTTTTAATGTTTATTTTAACTGGAGTTATGGTCAAACTTCTCCATTGAAACAGAAATGCTTTAAATAAAATGTCTTGTGCAAAGAAAAATTTATACATTCATTTGAAACTAAGGTTGCATTAAACTTGTTCATTAGTTTGATTTAATAGCCACAATATAGTGACAGATCAGTAGTGTCTCCTGATATCAATTTAATGGGTGTTAAACCATTCAAAATGCTTGTTTTCTCCACACATGGATTTTCAAATTTTAAGATTGATTCATAAAACTCCAAACATAGGCTACAATCTGTTCATAACAGACACAAACATCTGAAATACATAGAGGGGGTTACATTTGTAGTTTGTTGATGGGTCCAGATTGAGTCATTGGAATCAATATGGTTTTGCATTTGCGATTTCCAAACGTATAGTAAGAATTACTTCTTGTGAAATTGCTTTGGTTTTTAAACTACTCGCATTTCACAGGGCAGTTTGTAATGTCATCTTCAGCGCACTCCAGGGAATGTGTCAGCTTGTGCTAGGTTGAGTGTTCCTGCGTCATTCAGCTGAATTTTGGACTCAGGGCTAGGGGCTTGACTAGTTTGAGGAGGTTGTTACAAAATAATAATGTACTCTCTGTTTCGTAATAAATACACATTCAAACACTTAATAGCCAAAAAGTGAAATGTGCTCAAATGTTGAGTTTCTGTAGTGCTCCAACAATATTGCACAACATGATTGATTAAGGGTGTACATTTTGTTTGTCTTTTTGGTATTACGTAATATATGTTTGTTTAATTGCATTCCCAGATTAGGACACAGTGAGAGTACACTATAAGAGCAAGCCAACTATCCAGGACCCATCTGGGGTTCATTAGAAGAAAACATTTGATGCTCGATCTTGCAATGCCAGAGGAACCCAGTAAGGACAGCATGACAGTGCCGGCAGCCCCAGAAGGAGCCCTTATGGAAAAGGCTAGCCAGGTAGAGAACCCTCCTGCGCCGGCCTCCTTAGTTACAGTACCCCTGGTCAATGAAGTCCAGCTGACAGCCGCTACTGGTGGTGCAGAACTCTCCTGCTATCGCTGCACTGTGCCCTTTGGCGTGGTGGTGCTCATCGCCGGCATTGTGGTCACGGCTGTGGCCTACAGTTTCAATTCTCATGGCTCAACTATCTCCTACTTTGGGCTGGTGCTTCTATCAGCCGGACTGGTGCTGCTGGCATCGAGCGCTGTGTGCTGGAAGGTGAGACTGGAGAGAAAGAAGGAAAGAAGAAGGGAGAGCCAAACTGCTCTGGTTGCACACCAGAGAAACATCTTTGCATGAAGTGCAAAAGAAAAGATCTTTTGGCTAAGGAGACACTGATGTATGTAGATTGTGTGTGACGAAGTCTTGTTTGTGGCGAACCTTTGACTTGTGCGGCTTGGACCACAAGTCCCTAAGAACTTTGAGGATGTGAGAAGGGTATTATTCTGTCAAAGAGAGGGATCACGTATGAGGAAACGTGGCAGACAGCCAAAGTGAATGGATCAGAGTTCAGATGAATCACATCTGTAAAGCAACCAGGAGGAAGTCACCCAGCGGTTGACTATCGCAGCTGGTGGTCCTCTTACTCTTGGGAAGGTTTGTGGTTTAGAAGCCCACAAAAGAGGACGGGATATCTGTCATTCTAAAACAGTTAACAATGTTTTATTAACCTGGCTTCATCATCATGTACACTTGTCTGTTATGAACCTCATTATTCTTTCTTAATGTGTTTTATTATAAAAACAACCATGTCGATTTAAGTGGCATGACATTTATGTGGTACTTAAATGGTACTTGTTTTAATGTGTTGCTGATATGTTAGATTTCTGTGAATCTCAGATGTTTCATATGTGTTTTATTAAAGTATCAAGTTATTCTAATAAGTTTGAATAATTGCGCTCAATACTTACGCAATTGAAATTATATTCTATATTATGAAAGTATTAAGTGTTCTCTAAGTCTTTAGCCACATAGTCTCTAAAGCACTTTTATCCACACCTTGACGTACATTGTATTCAATGTTTAAAATGATCTGGCATTGTTCAGCTGCACATTATTAACAGTTTCAAACAGTGTGTAATATTGTGTCGTTTGTATTTCTTATGATTGTAACCATGTGTAGGTAGAGCATATGTGCATCTATACACTATCGGATAACAGTGTCTAAATAGTTACTAGGATTCATGAGGTTTAATAAACTCAATATTTAAACATTTCATTAAGTCTCAGTTTCATCTCAGTGCTCATAGCACAAGGCACTGCTGTTGTGTTTTTTCTACAGCATCTCTCAAATGCATTTCATTAATTATTTATTCTGTCAAACAAGACTAGTGACAGAGGCGTTACTCAGATCAGTGAAGTGTGCTACCTTTGAAAACGGAATGGAAGGAAGTGTTCCTTTCTGGTATGACGCACGCCAACGGCCCAAGTCTTCACATGGGTTCTATTGTGTTGGCTGCCTAAAGCATTCAACACTTTTCTTTTGTTCTATGTTTAATCACATAATTAGTGCTGCTGATAAATAGAAGTATTACATTTTGGTGTGATAATTTTGTCAAGTATATCTTAAATCTTAAATTGAACTCGTTCACTTGAATTTTGTATACTGTTCTTTGTCTTTTTTTCATTTTTTTTTTATTTCAAACCAAGTTTGTTTAAGGAGAAAGTGTTTTGAATGCCATTAACCTATACCTCCACAATATATTAAAACACCTGTTTGTTGTCAATGTAAATTATGATCTGCTGTCTACACCATTTACTATATGTTATACTATACTATATTACATAAATAATAATTCTCAAGGTAAAAGGAAGTTAATCTCTCCTATTTGACTTGGTTAAAAATAGTATGGACTTGGAGGCATATTTATAGGCAGCATTTGCGTTGCTATGCGTCCCTGTGACACCAGACACTACAACTAACTGGTTTGCTTGCGTCAGAGGAGCACCTACAACACACTTTGTCACTTTTGGGAGCTAACCTTAGCATGCGCAAAGAAGAGCGCGCTATGGAGGGAGGGTGTGCAGTCCTTCTGACACCTGACTCTGAGATCAGATGTTCAAGCCTAAGAGGAGCTTCCCTCAGTACATCAGATTAGTAGGGCAGTGGCTCAGAAGAAGGCGAGTTTGAAAAAGGGGCGACTTGATATGAGATTTAACAGCTGGTTGTCACAAGCCTGTCCCTCTTTTTTTCTGAGCTCAGCACCACATGTAGGATGTATGTGTGCCTCTGACATACTGAAGTCAGATAGTTGTCATTCCACGGTCTGATGAGTGGCAGACTTTGTCGATGAAGGGAAAGCGATCATTATTTAATTCTTTAAGACAATTATTTTAAAGGAAAAATGTTGACGTGACCAGGATAGAAAGGAGGTAGCTCTGGCAGGCACCCTCAGCTCCGAGCTAAGACAGCAAACGTAAATTATTAGGAATAAAAGCCAAAAAAAAAGAATCAGTTTTGGTCCGTTAAACTAATCTCTGAATATCATGGTAGAGAAGACCGCGTCTAAACCTTAAAAAGTAGTTAAAAAGTAATCATGTTGAACTAATGACCAGCTGTGGAGTATGCTATTCAAAGTAGTTATTTTTAGGATGTATGATAAACGGAAACAAAGTAAAGAAACGCTTTATCTCATTTGTTATATGCTGTGTTTGTATGAGGTATAGGCATGTCATAGTATGCTTCAGATCCCTTTTGGAATATTAATGTAAATACCTTTGGTTCTGTTTGTATTAAGCTTCTGAAATTATTCAGGTCTCTTGTTGGGTGACTGTGAGGTGATGAGAAAAGTTGCATGGTGAGGCTGCTTGGTTTGTTAAATAAGTTATTTACAAATCTTTCCTTTCCCCTGCCTCTGTTTCCCATTAGAGGCCCCTCACATTGACATGGGCCCTGGTTGCAATTGGTCCCCTACCTGTTCATCAACCATGAAACTCCTCAAAACTTCTCAAATATGAAAATATCTCCAGTTGGCCTGATAAGATAAAACCCAAAGCCAACTACAATGAGAAATAGATTATTAAGCTTCAGTTGAATCATACGGCCCCATGTTTCTTCATTATTATTCAAGCTTGAAGTTGGAGCTCAAGGCTCAGACATTTATCTTTCTCTTGTTATGTTGTCAGGTTCTTCAGAGTGCATGCCAGGCTATCCAAGAGAAACAAGAGGCTTATCAGAAAAAAACGCTTTCAAAGTCGTCCAACACAATTAAGATTCAAGACGTTTTAGACTCCATAAATCGCACAAATTTAAGCAGAATTGCCCAATGGAATTGCAATTTGTCTTCCATATTGCCAAGAAAAATAAATATACATTATGAATTCCTTTTTCATATAAGTTATTCCTTTTTAATATGTAAGGCATTGCTTTTTATGATAGAACTTAAGTGATTTTTTCACACTCTGAAATGTGTTTCACAGTATTCCTCATCATAGATCTTCATTGCACCCAAGGGCTCTTTCACAGAAGACTGTTCTGCCTGCACAATGTCCCGGGGAATCTTCCTGCAGTGTTTTTTTATCCCAGCTCCTTCACACTGAGGCAAAGCCTTTCTTGAAGAGAAAGGTGCAGACTAGTATTCAATCTTTACTCTCTTTGTCCCACCTTTTTAGTAAAACGTTACTAACTTGTTTATATGCAATTTTGCATGGTCAGCAACAATGTTCGAACACAGTGTGTTTTCATAATATCTCGCCATCATTCAGTCCGGACACTGCATGGAACTCTACTAGGGTGTTGGTCACATAGAGCCTCTCTAGGCCATTGTTTATCTTTGGTCATGTTTCCAGAAATTCTTATAATAACTGCTGATTTTCCCTGCTACAAAGGGCCATTTTTCCAAAGATACGATCTAGTAGATTGAAAATTTCCTTCACAATGAAGTGCTGAGTGAGCACATTAATCTTCTAGTTGATTCTATTCTTTGAACGTTTTTCTCCAGTTTATAGACCACCTCTATCACTCCCCCACTCCCTTCCTAATGGAACCCAGGAGTGTACTGGGTAGAGAATTTTGCCTTTGTTGCTCTTTCCTCATCTGGACCTTACTAAACTTCAGAACCATAACTAACTGCAGGGGAAGTGGTGGGAGTGGGCTATGCAATCCCCCTCAATCTGTGACAGGCATGAAAGCGCTACTAAAAGAAAACACATAGTGAGGTCCTATATGAGCTGCGGGGTTGACTTCATCAGGCTTGGAGCTAAACTCAAAACATCTGCTGAGTAAACAGGAAACGATCACATGGATGGCACAGAGTAAACAAAGTTGCCTGATTTGAATTTGGTCAGACTCACTGTTGTTCCCTGAGAAGTGGATTATTTCTTATGCATCACAGCCCATTGCCATACATTAAGCACAATACAAACGACAACAGCAAGCAAAGATAGTATATGCATTGCCAATGTGTCAATCCACATGTGCATCTTTAAACAGGGTTCTCACTTTCTTAAAAGTCTGATATGTGTACCCTTCTTAAGAAAACAGCAGGACATTCACTCCTGTTAGTTTCGAGCAGCCTTGGAGTGTTGTTTCATGCCCTTGTCAATTGCAAAACAGGCAAACATCTTGCGTCACTATTTAACCACAGGAGATCTGGCTTGAACCACCACTGAATGAAGGAAGGATTGACATGGACTTGGACAGATGCTGTTAATCGATTCTGTCATAATGAAAGCCCTTCCTTTTTCGCGTCCTTGCATGCCGTGAGAACACACACTGGTTCACATACATCCTCATTACATAATTCCTCCAAGAGAACACATTCTGAAACTGTTGTAGTTGTAACATATGGTCTCTTTCAAAGTATATCTGGCAAAGAGACAGGTTTTTTGTTTTCGGGAAAACAGTCAGTAATTAATGTCCCATAGAGTTTAGTAAGCTGTGAGAAAACTATTGTGAACAAGGGAATCTCCCAAACAAATTCCATTACACTAATCAACCCTTTTATTCACTTCAGCAAATGCAAGTCTTTATTTTCTATTTGAATGGTTTGCGGAGGAAATGGGAAAGTGTGTCTAACCCAGTTGTGAGGGTCATTTAAAATGCAACAATAACGTCATAGGAAGTAGCTTCTTCAACCCCCCCTCCTTTCATGCTAACAGCTGAGATACTTTGTAAAGCCCTTTATTCTCCTATCTCAACATCAGAAACCTTTACAATTGTTACCTTTAGCTAACAACTGCGCTCAGTCATTACCTCTATTTATATGCTTGGGGTGTTTTCTTTTTTCTTTTTTACTCATTTTATATTTAAAAACGACATGGGTTACAATATATTACAAGAGCAACACAATGTTTCCCTAACGTAACCTTACTTAGTAGCGCTCTAAATCCCAATCTAAGAGTGAGTCGTTGTTTTAGTTTTTTTACAGGCATTTCTGTCTTGTACTTAAGCATGCAATAACTCGAGACTTTGTTGTGCTTATTGTCTAATGAGCCCACACATGCTGGTGCTACAACCCCATAAAACAGCATGGGAGCCTATGAGCTGTTGGGGGAATCAGGGCACAACCAGGTCGCTTCCCAGCTCAACCCAATCTACTGTGAGCAGGCTCCTGTAATGTGATGCTGGACTGCGGTAGGCTGAGTGTTAGAGGGGTCCTACAATGTGATACTGGACTACTATGAGCGGGTTCCAGTAATGCTGGACTACGGTGAGCAGATTTCTATAATGTGATGCTAGACAACTGTGAGCAGGGTCCTGTAATGTGAAACTGGACTACTGCGAAGAGGGTCCCTGTAATGTGAAATTGGACTACTGTGAGCAGGGTCCTGTAATGTATGGCTGGACTACTGTGAGCAGGGTCCTGTAATGTATGGCTGGACTACTGTGAGCAGGGTCCTGTAATGTATGGCTGGACTACTGTGAACAGGGTCCTGTAATGTATGGCTGGACTACTGTGAGCAGGGTCCTGTAATGTATGGCTGGACTACTGTGAGCAGCGTCCTGTAATGTGGTGCTGGACTACTGTGAGCAGGGTGTCAGCAGGGGCTCTTAATGCGGTGCAGGGGCGTCACTGAGAACGCCGTTAATCAGTCGTGGACATTCCTCCCGACGCTGCCTAGGGAAGAGTTTAAATGCATTTCCTATGATGTAGGCAGGACAATGGTCAGGTGACACAGCCAGGGCATCTGGTTCACATCTTTCTATTGACTGTGCACTGAACCTAAAGGGTTTCCCAGTTTGCACTAGACTTTAGGGTCCCCTCCGTTCATACTGGTGCTCTCCTTGGAGCTGAAGTGAGAGACCATTTATCCTAATTTCTCATAATGACAAACTGAAAAGAGGATACAAAATAAAACACGTTCCCACACTATAGAATAAACTGCTATTGCAAGACTAAATATAATTTTGCATAATATGTTCTAACATTAAAGTTCCTTAATTCAGTTCCTGAATTGGTAAGTGGTAGGGTGGTGCTTGGCTCTGCTGAGCCATACTGGGTCGGGAATTGTGCATGGAACAGTGTTACATTTACACAGTACCATATAGTAAGTCCCCCTTCATTTAATAATTAGTGTGAGTGAAGATGTTAACACAGGTTTCATATAAATACATTTTCCATATATACAGCAGCACATCCCACACTGGTACCTCAGATGGCCTGCAGGCTGATTTTGTGTGTTGTATTGTTGGTGTGGTCCTTGACTAAAGGAAGCCATGAGCTTTGAGAGGAGCTGGTTCCCACACCCTGAAGAAGAGACGAAGGACGGGCTAACACAAACAATCCCCCACGCAGGAAGGAAAGGGCGCCCTGCTCAGCTCTTTATCAGATCAGCTCGCTCCCCCATTGGGTCCCTCCCCGTGGCTGACAGCTAGGTAGCTCACCAATGACCAGTCAATCTCCCTGTGCAGTTATCATCAAGGTGGTTCATCTGCTTACTGTCATTCAGTCATTCATTACCACCACATTAACATTAACTAATTAAACAAAAGGTAGAAAACGTTCAATGATCAAGTGACATTTTACTCGTGAATACGTAGAGAGAGCTAGTCTGTACATACAGTGAAATAACTACAATACGTTTAGTTTAGAACGGTGCAGCAGGTTCTGATTTGCTAAAAAGGTTGAAACAACTCAATCAGTCTAAATTAACTGAATATATCACTTCATTGGAACAGGGAGTACAAATGTGCTGCATCCCAGTATTGAAAAGACAAGTCTGCCTTCAGGAAGACAAATGCCCACATACACCATGTCATGCAATGGATAGGATCACAAAACACTAGTCTCAGTGTCTTAGACAGGTCCATGCTTTCTCTTTGGAGATCAGGCTTCCACACAAGCATAAACTTCCATATGGATCTGGATGCACAGATTTTGGTATAACACACACACACGCACACACACACATACACACACTGACACACACACAGAGACCTGGTTTAAACAATGATGGAGTGTTTCTATGTCCTAACATAAAGGCCTTAGGGGCCTGGATACTGAAACATGACTCCATTTGTTGAAAACTAAAAGAGGAGGAGGAACCTTAGAGAAGACACTGTCTTAGTCTTTATTCATTTTGCAGTTCAGGATATGAGAGATGGGGGGAAGGGGCCGCTCAGTAAATGAGGAGCATGCGGAAAAAAAGCAAACATGCTGGAGCGCCGCCTCTCTTAGAAGTAGACCAAGTTGAGAAGAGGATTTGGTTTAGCAGGGGAGACGAAACAAAGCCAAACCCTCTTGACATCCTCTGCAAGTCAGGCTCAAGGCGGCCAGACCCAGACCAAGACTCCCTGCCCCCTCCACCTCTTCCTCCGCTGCCTCATCTCTCTGTAGAGACAGCGGAACATCCTGGCACCAGATTTGCAGCTGAGAAAGGTCTGTTTACACAGGATAGGCCCAGGAGATACCCCCCTCTGTGGGCATGGCCCAAACACCCACAACCTGTAACAATCTTTTGTCGACAACAAACACAAACCCCAGACAGACGCTATATTGCTTTTCCGTCCTTCTGAAGAAAACCACTGTTTAGATAAGCCCTAGTCCAGAATGCAAACCTACAAGGATTGTAAATCCTCCCCTCAAAAAAACATGTCACTGACACAGAGGCTGAACAATACTAATCCACATTTACATAAGTATTGGATCCAACTTGTCAACAAGAATCTGTAGTGTTGGCGGTATTGGTCAGCGCCATATATGCAAGCGCTGCTGGAACACGAATGTGTAACCTTGAATCCTAACAGGCAGACAGATTGCTTCAATCAGTCGGGAGAGCCCCAATCTGAGGCGTGGCACTTTCTGCTACCAGATGTAGCTTTGGAGCTGGACCAAAAGCAGCTAACAGTAAACACAAAACCATTTGGTTTCATCAATGACACAGGAAAAACACGAGTCTGACCTTGACAATGCCACTCATCGTACCTGTAATGAACATTACCCAGGTACTTTAAAATGGTTCCACCAGTACTGTACATTGTCCAGGTTCTTTTACATGGCTCCTCCTGTACAGTACATTAGCACAGAAACAGGGAATACATGAGGCATCTGGTCCACCATTTCTAGACATTCTTCTTTCACAGTTTTGTGATATGCCAAAACGCATGTAATCTTGAAAGGGGAAAAAAGCAGAACCTTTTTTTTTACTGTATAATCAAAATAGTCACCCGAAAATAAAGCTTAAGCAATTCATTTCGATCTGTTTATTTGGTGACATGAGACATTACAGTTAAATGTGTTCTATTCTTCATTGTGAGCTACTGACAAAAGGATCACATTTTCATTTCATACCAGATATCTGCCTGTCCGGTCTTCCTTGTTGTTTTCAGTCATTGAGGGGATGCTGATGGGTCATGGTACCTCAGACGTGCGATCTGGCGGGGTCAAAGGTCTCCCTCCAAAGCTTACGAAGGGTGCTGGATCGTCAAACTGTACCGTTGCTTATCACTGCCCTCTGCTGACTGCCCGCTCCGTTGTCTCACTATCAATTGCCAAATACTGAAAGGGGGGTGTATACCTATTTTAATATACCGTGAATTAATATCAATAGTCAGTCGTTTGGATTCACTATTATATTATTGCTCACATTGTTTGTTGGTTGCCCTGAATACTGTGCTGGCCGACATAGTCATGCGTCAGTGGAGATTACCGTGCCGAGGAGTTCACTGTCAGCCGTAGTAATCCCCTTCCTGATCGCCCACAAAGAGAGTTCCAAGCACTCATCCAGGATGAATATAATCATTTTGATCCTGTTGCACAGACACCTGTGCAGAAGGTTAATGCACAAAGAATTTGTGTGTGCAAACCAGCCATTGCATGCTGTCATTTTCTGAGTGTTCTTTTGAATTTTCCCTGGCTGGTCTTTTTTTAGCCAGATGGCTCTCCCCTCAATCCCCACTCACAATCAAGATTAAGATTACAACATTACACCACGCCCACACACAGACCCTGATCCAGGTCACAGATCCAAACACGCGAGTGGATACAGTGCTCGCTCACTCATTCACTCACTCATTGACACACGCAAACACACACCACACACACACACACACACACACACACACACACCACACACACCACACACACACCATGCGTGCACGCACACACACACACACACACACACACACACTTGATCGACAGATAGACATGCATTGACATACCTGTGTACACTGAGAAAAGGAAGCACCAATACATTCAATGTACACAATCTCTCAGAGACAGACTGGGATGTCCATGTCCATACACGAGGACACATGCACAATTCCGTGCGTCACACAAGTAAGCATCCCACATGTTCAAATTGAAATTACAGACTGTTCCCAACCTGGCAACGACTCTTAATTCTATAAACCCAGGCCGACAGAAATTAATATGCACTTGACCGCCAGATTCTGGTGATATAACACAGGTCTTTTTTTTAACAATGTTCTTTGAAAATGGATAAAGCCCCACACAGTTACTGAATTACAACAGAGGCTTAAGTTATTAAACTGAGCAGCTTTAATCATTGATGGCAGAAATTCAAGGTTGGAGGAGTGACATGGATTAAAGTATTTTTATCACAAAGCCATGTATCCTCACTGATCTGGGAGAGGGAAGGGGAGGGAGGAAGAGAGAGAGACAAATTAGTAGGAGGGGGGAGGTGAGACAAAGACACTAGAGGAAGGATAGAGAGAAATCCCTGTAGTCACCAGTCTGTTTTAATTTTTCTCTCTCCACAGCGGGTGTCTGTCCTCATTTCTCTGCATCCTTCACCGGTTGTTCCTGGGCCTGAGGGCCACGCAGCATGAAGCAGGCACCATGGGCTTTCTGGAAAACTACCAGGAGATCGACCCTGTCACTTTGAACCTTTGCATCCTTATCGCCAGCTACGTTATCTTGCTCTTGGTCTTTCTGATATCCTGTATCATGTATGACTGTCGGGGCAAAGATCCAACCAAGGAGTACGCCCCGGATCCTGAGCCGACCCCCTCGCCTGTTCGGCTGGTGGTCATGCAGAGCACTCCGTCTCCTGCGCGGTGGGACACAGCCAACATGATCACCACCTACCACGAGCAGCCCAGCCAAGACTTCAGGGAGAAAAAAAGCACCATGGTCTGAAAAAACATGGGCTTTATGGACTACCTCCCTCTGTGAGACAAGTCCAGTCAGGATCAAATCTGTACAGATATATATAAATACATATATGTACATACATATTTGTTTTTTTGTTTTTTATACACGCATTTCTCTGTAAATACCATTTTTGCAAGTTTGTTTTTGATTGGGCTGGCTTGGACGATGCCAGGATTTGACCAGCACAGGATTGGATTGAAAAGGTAAGGGATTGTGACATGCTAAGTGGGCTGTGCTGTGTTGTGCTGTGCTGTGTTGGGTTAGGCTGGGCTGGGATGGGCTGGGTGGTACTGTGCTGTGCTGTCCTGTAATTTGTACAGGGGAAATTCCCCTTATTCAAATGAATGAAGTCTAAAGCCTAGGGAAAACCCAGAAAGATTATTGACACAAACCAAAGAGTTTGGAAGTGAATGGTTCAAGAGCAAATGTGTGGCTTGGTTTTAGATTTTTCACCTCAGTGTACCATCAGTATGTTTGTTTTTCTTGGCAAAAGGTTGATGCTATGAAACAAGTACTTTCTTTGGAAGTAATTTGCCCATTAGAATACAATCCGCTGCCTGTAAACAGAAAGAGCTCTGTGCCTCCTAGCCACTCTGTCTGCATCCTGAGTGAAAAGCCTGTTTTGCTCCATGACTTTCAGTGATTGGCAGACTGTCAACATTTGGTGGCATCTTGAGGATCAGTAACCTAGCCAAGAGCATGATCCCAGTGTTTGGGAATCGTCGTCCCAAGGTAACCAAAGACAGATCACCTAGGGTGAATATGTATTATACTCAGGGTCACATCCTGCAAAACCCAGATTTTATTTTGACACGTCTTTAATCCAATCTCTAACACAAGCAAGGCACTGAGAGATCCTAGATAAGTCACCAGCCACGTACCCCATAAACTGTGCCACCTCTACAGATACGCTAATATGCAGTGCATGACGCCCTTTTTTAAAGTTGTCACATTCTGAATTGAATTGTTTCACACTGAAAACAGAAGAATAATTGTCATGTCAACGGTGAAGTTGAATGAAAACATCTTGAGCACAGATCTTAGCCTGCCTCTCCAAGGAACTACCAGTTGAACGACAAAGGAAGCGAGTGACTGGTTAAACCTGTAGCATATTATAAAATGAACAGGTGCAACAGGAATGCATAGGTTAGTAGCAAACCGCCGTGGGCACTAAAATTACATAAGCCACCATTAAGAAACCCTTCTCAGTGTTGGCCACTGTTCTGAGAATCTTAACTATGGAAGTAGGACATTTCAAGAGTGAGATTCCAGGTATACAAAGTTTATTGTGCTGCTTTATTCCAATCACTGAAACAAAAGTTGTGATTATGACATCTATCAATGAGTTAAACTACCATAGAGGGGTTCAGCAATAGGAGACATACACACAGAATCCTTCCATGCAAGTCAAAACAGGTCTTGCCAAAAATACCCGTAAAGCGCAATGGAAAATTGTAGTGCCAAACCTTCACAGATGTAGCCTTGCCCAGGATCTGACCCAGAGGATGGACACCTAAATGGTGTCTAAGCTGGTAGTAATCCTGGTACTGAGAAATGCTTCATTTATGTACCTTGAACGCTAATGAGGTCTCCACAATAGCGTCTGACCCCTGACTGTATGTACAAATAGAAATATAATGTAGAGCATCAGCACTGATCCAATACACAGTTCTGATATTTATCTCCGTTATAAATTAAAATTGTCCACTATGGTTAATGGGCCATCTACATCAACGGAATGCACTTTTCACAGTATGGCATCCATTAAAGGGATCATCTGTTCATCATTTCACCCTTATTTCAAGTTACAAAATCATAAGCAATGAGATGTTGAAAAGATTAAACTAACACTGGGCAATTAGACTATGATACTGATTTGTGAGAGGAATTTTTTTTGCGGTTTGTTTAGAATTTAGCAAGATATATACTTGATCAGATATCTGTCTATTGTTATTCAGATGCAACAAAAATGAAACTACCTATTGCACCAAGACGTAAACTCAATGCTGACTCTTAAATCTGGATTGTTTCAGCAATCGTCTGCAAACAGAACTTCACCTTGCTTATGCAGGAACACAAAAATCTTGTAAGATGCTGGACCAATCCACTGTAGAGAAACACACTGACATTGTTCAGCATTCATTAGACTCTGATGTTTGGGTTAATGGTTTGTTTTAAGCCTTCATGGTCGATCAGTGTCCCTCACACTACCACCAAACTAACGTACTAGAATTTAAATTCTAAGTATATTTGTGGCCAAATTGTAAGGCATTTTCGATCAAACCCAGATGACTGGCAGACTACTGTTTGAATTTACTTTCAAACATCACCTGTGGTGTTACTTTGACCATTGTTAATTATTTACAGTTGGAAGGGAAATTTCTATTTCCAGAGTAACATTACTATGACATTTTAGATTTCTATTGGACGATGTGTATGGGATTTCCCTGCTTTCTCTGTTCTTCCATTGGCAGATGATGCTTGCAGGGTATACCGTATTCTCACAGGATGCAGTAAACCAATTATAGATCCATCTAACCCTTCATCACGTGTGTCCAGAAATCCTGTTTCGTTTCGTGGAAAATCACTTGCTGCCCACAAGTTGACCTTCTCTTTTTAGTATCAACCGCACAGCCAACATCAACGTCAGCTTTTATATTGCAGCAGATTTCACAAGTTCATTACATTAGCTGAATAGAATGAATTATACGGCATGACGCTGTTGAACAGAGGTCAGCCAAACTGGACACAGCATTTGGTTTGGTGCTTTAAAAGACAATGCACAGAATTTTTTTACAAGCCAGGGACCAGCAAGGAAACATTCCCCCGGGGCAACCCTGCTCTCTAAAAGGTTAATGCAACAGTTCACTGATGCATACTGGGATACAACTATCTGTGTGCTTTCGGAAATAGGTCAATAGAACCTGACCCGATGCTGTTACACAGACGGGGGATATTACACATGTTAAACTGTAGCATAAGATCTGTTTGATGGCAAATGCTTTTTATTCACACATATAAAAAAAAGAAATAAAAAAAGAAAGAAAATTATTTTACGCTGAGGAGATAGATGGAACATACACAATTCTACACATATTTTTAGTGTGGACCATAAAAACACAGCACAGTTTTTTTTGTAAGTGATATGATATTGTTGGTGTGATTGCTTTAACGTGAGTGTAATTTAATAGAGATTTTACAATGCGTTATGGCTGTGAAACAAACCTGGCATTTGAGGACATTAAGATGTGGACTCAGTCTTTGCTTTTAAAACAATAGCAAATAAACGCTGTGTAGAACTGAGGACAGTCATCGTGTATTGTCTGTCTCAGGACATGCGGTAGTGCAAAAGTGGCATTTATTTGGCTCTGCCATTGGAAACCAGGTGCCAGCACCCATAGACAGAGTCAGTAAATCCTATTCTCTTTTGTCAAACTATTCTGCAACAAGTCAGTGTGATCACCAAAGATTGTAAACAATGACCTATTTATCTCATGCCTGATTATTTTGGCCAATTGTTATATATGCTATTCAATCTGAACTTTCGGGATTCTAGGATGGCTGATCTCAAAAGGATTACTTTACATACTTTCGTTTTTATCTCATGACTTTGCTACTGTTACAAAGAGCTGAATCTTCTAAGAGTTTGAATTATCTCGTGTATTGAGATGTTAGAATAGTTTTATGACATAAAGTATAATCTATTAGAAATGCTAAACCTGGCTTTAAATAATTATGACCAACCATCAAATTGTTTCTGGGCTTTACACCCTGGTTGTACAGAAATATATAAAATGGATAAAAAGCTGAATGCATAGGTCTACTACAGAATGCCATTAGGTACACGGTTACATAAACGCTGTTATCTAACATTTACTAGGCGGGGGGTGGGTGGCTGGGTGGGTCTAGTCTGCCGGAAATGTATGAGAAGAAGAGCCTGTCCTATCTATTCTCCGTCGCCTTCTTGGCGAATTACGCTGTGGACGGGGCGACCGGTGCTTGCTTATTCGCCAGCATGATTTTGCTGCTCGCAAACTAAGCTGTTAGATAGTTTGGACATAATTGCCATGTCCGCGGTAGTATTTTCAGCAGAATGATATTAAGAAAAAGACTAAAGTAGCGGCCTTGAGATAGGGGCTTGGCTGGTAGCCGAGTGATTTTGTGACTCAGGATAGCTAGGCTAGTCCCTCGGCAAATGCTTTTTATCAGAACTTGTTTTATGGGTTATTTAGTTGCTACATGAGCAGTTAATTATTGTTCTATGGTTGACCTATTTGTGCTCTACATTTAACGGTAGTTTTTTGATTGTTTAAAGCGCTGAGATGAAAAGGGTAAACACATCCACAAGGTAGGTAAAATCTGTCAGTTGTGCATTTGGCTCTAAGAGGACAATGAGTTACATACCATCTTAAAACATCTGTCTTGTTACAATGTTGATTAATCTTTTCAGCGCATAGTAATCCACGAGGATACCCTCTCTGTTTTTAATTGTAATTTTGTGGTATTACGTTTTTGCGAGGGGTTTCATCGATATTATACTACTTGGTCCTTAAACCAACATTAGCATTGCCCCCAAAATGATATCTGACTTCTTGCCAATAGTCGGCTGTATTGACGAAAATCAAAAGCTGTTGAACTGTTAGCAGGATAATGGCCATGGCCGGCAAATGTATAACTTACTAGGCACAGCGGTTAGGAGATGAAGATGCTACATTGTTTTTGGATTATGCCAAAGTGATATGAATACCAGCAGTGTAATTTGATAAAACATTGAACAAACGGTGAATAGTTTGTCTCTTTGTTTGTTGCAGGTATATGAACAGGCGGGCCTCTGCTAACTGCCGCTATCAGCCCACTTACTATGAGCACGCTGCAAACTGCTACACTCATGCTGTAAGGATCAATATGATTTCAATATCACATCCTCAAAATTTGTGTTTATCTCATCATCTCTCCCTACCTTTCGTTCTTTCACCAGATAGATTAGATTGTTGCTAGCGTTAACTATAACTCTCTTTCTCTCTTGTACTGCAAATAGTTCCTCATCGTGCCAGCCATTGTGGGCATGGCACTGCTCCACCGGCTGTCAGATGACCGGTGGGAGAAGATCACGGCCTTGGTGTACGGCATGGGCCTGTGTGCCCTCTTCCTGGTCTCCACTGTGTTCCATGTCATCACCTGGAAGAAGAGCCACATGAGGTGAGGAGGAGCGAGGGGCTGTGAGAGCAACGTTCTCCACCCTTGATAACTGGGGCGTTGAAATTGCGTAAACGGCAGTGAAAACGGTTTGTGTTGAAACTGTACAAAGGCTTTGTTTCTTAATTGTTTTACTCGTTTTTACTTCCTATAGTTCATTTTACTTACTAACACTCGTTTTGTTTTGTTTAACCAAATATCATTAAGGGTCTTTTATCTTTATATCTGAAACTAATCCTTAAAGACTAGTCTCATTACACACTGACAGACTGTTCATGCAGGTCAAGAAAGTTGCAAGTAAATTCCTCCAAAGGGTGATTCACCACTCATTTGGAAATATGTTCTGCGCTTGCGAAAGAAATTATTCCGGTTTCTTCGATTTTTTACTTCTGCTTTATGGCTGTGAGTGGATGCATACATTCCATGCCTCACTCAGATTGGCTCTAACTTATCAGTGCCTCTTTGCAAGCTAGTGCATATTCCAGTGCAGTCAAACCCGATGGATTAGAAACACAAGCGTTCAAACTCAGTCCCAGTGAGCACAGTAGGAAGAAATAGTCCAATGGATGTCCACAATGACCTTACCCGTGTTCATATTGTGTCCCTTTCAGGTCCATGGAGCACTGCTTCCACATGTGTGATAGAGTAGTAATCTACATCTTCATTGCTGCCTCATACACACCGTGGTAAGTTAGTGATGGCGTACCCTGGAGAGTTTTATTCATTTTGTCTCTTCCAGCCGTTTCAATGGGCTAACTTAGTTTTCTACGTTGTCAGGTTGAACCTGCGTGAGCTCGGGCCTTTGGCAGCACACATGCGCTGGTTTGTGTGGCTAATGGCTGCTGCTGGCACAATATACGTTTTCAAATATCATGAAAAGTGAGTTCCTGATATAGTTGAGTACATAAATGTTCATGCACAGTCCAGTACAAGCCTTGACTCAATATTCTCTGTTTCAATTGTGTTTGTTTTCTTTTGTATGTTATAGGTATAAAGTTATTGAGCTGGCCTTCTATTTGACAATGGGCTTCTCCCCTGCATTGGTTGTGACATCAATGGTAATTGTCAAAGACTGCTATCTGGAATATGTACAGTAATCCCTCGTGTATTTTATTGTGTAGCTTCCCATCATAAACGTACCCGTATTAGTTGTCTTGTCGTGAATGCTTTTACTTTGTGACTTAGGAAGGAGGAAATGCTGCATATTTCAGAAACGACATGTACTTCCCTCCCTCTTATTGGACCATATCCCTAAATGACTCATACTACAACAGGAATTCCTCAGCATCTCCTTTGTGTGGGATCTGCTGCCACCTAGTGGTTGTGGTGGGGCGTTGCATTGTCTGTGCGCTTCACACACTTTAACCAGGGCGTTTGTTTCTCCATATTTCCTTCTTCTGCTTTGCAGAGCAACACAGACGGCCTTTATGAACTGGCGTGTGGGGGATTCATCTACTGTCTAGGTGTGTTTTTCTTCAAGTCTGACGGCGTCATCCCGTTTGCGCACGCCATCTGGCACGTGTTTGTGGCGTTGGCTGCAGCTGTGCACTACTACGCCATCTGGAAATACCTCTACAAGAGTTCCAGCGCCGAGCTCCTTCGCGATGCCTGAGCTGTAGGTGAATGTCCCTCGGGCCTGTGCCTCCCAGCACAGGCACTTGCACACCTCAATCCCCCTCAACTGCCCACCCAGGCTGCAAAAAACCCAGCCAAAGTGTTTACAGTAATGACCATGTATTGTTTACTGTTTTCTAACGAGGTGGTGAACAGTTTCACATCTACTGGGCTAACTGTACAAACCTCAAGCAGAGCCCGCTCGTAATGCTGTTTTGTAAAACCTATTTCCAATGGAAACCCGAAAAATTGTCCTAAAGAACCACTTTTGACTTCTTGTTTAGCAACTGGTCCTGTCCTTTGAACATGGGATGAATTTATGTGCGGCATTTGATATTGGTATTTTGTATCACTTTGAAATCGGTGACATTCCATAATTGCTCTTGTAGGTCATTTGTAGTGATTTCGTATGTCATCCTGACGTTTTACAGTCCATTTGCACTGTGTACATCTAGTACATCCTCTGACATATTTGGCTAAAAGGACACAAATTCTATTTCTGGTCAGTATTGAAATGATTCCTACTATTTCGAATGCGCTTTGCTATGCAATGGAGTGTGATTGTGAATCTATTGCGTTTCGTTTGAGAATCTGTGTTCTCT
This sequence comes from Galaxias rostratus, assembly GCA_036024795.1. NCBI lineage: Eukaryota > Metazoa > Chordata > Actinopteri > Galaxiiformes > Galaxiidae > Galaxias > Galaxias rostratus. The sequence continues at coordinate 2,472 of JAVQJS010129995.1, read as the reverse complement.
GTATGTATGTGAGCTCCATGAGAGGTGACTCTGGAGGATCTATGTGAGCTCTATGAGAGATGACTCAGAGGATATGTGTGTGGGAGTAACTTTGTCTGATGCGCCTTTGATGTAGTGTTCTCTCCGTTAATGGGACTGGCACAAGAATCCATCGTCTCATTTGGGGATGGCTTACTGCGCATACCTACTACAGCACAGAACGATCTTCATAGAGCATGCATGTATGTTCAAGGAGTGGTAGAAAAAATGTTGAGCACTTATTTTGAGAGGAATGGCCAATGTGAAATGAGTTCTGCATCTCTGTGGCTCAGTTTTGCACTTTTACCTTATTTTTTTATATATATATACCTTTCTCCACACAAATTGTGCCACTGGGAGGAATTCTTCTGTAATGTGTAGGCAAGGCCAATCAGGAAACACGATCTCATGATGTACGCCTTGTTGATGTACTGAAACGCTACACTGGTTGATGTGCAGTACTGTGCACCTGCTACCTTTCACTTACATCTTTACGAAGCAGAGCATGTTTCGGGTTTATTTGAAGAATCATGGTTATTCTGAAATGTATTGTCGTTCCTGTTACCACAGCATTTTGTAATGTTTGTATATTAATAATGTTTGTATATGGAAAATTACTGTGCTGGCCTTTTTAGGGAATATTCCATAGTTTATTCCATTGGCTGTTATGGAGCTGTGTATACATGAAAATTCCTCTACCACACACTGAATATGTTCTTTCTAATGTGAATAAAATAATTCCAACACTCTCTTAAAATTGCTTGCCATGCTTTCATGTGTGCTGTGTAGACTGACAGCACTGTAAGTTATGAAGAGAGAACAAGAGAAAAATGGTCTCTTTGGCTGAGATGGCAAAACTGACTTATTTGAATTAAACAGAAGAAGAAGAAAAACATTCTTGCACAGACTGCATGTGATGGGCAGCTATTTTTGTACAAACTTATTCGTTAAGGCTTGTATGTTAAAAGATGGCTACATCATGTTGCGTTATTTAATTGTATTCTAGCCTTGTTCACTGAATTATTAATTTTCACATGAATGATATGGGAGCGGTGGGAGACATCTGAAATTGGGAAAAGGAGGGGCAATCAAGAAAAGAAACAGTGAAGACTTTATTAGACACTACAAATGACAGACAGCAAGGTCAGGGGCTTTACTGTGTCGATCAATGTTATGCATCCATTCTGTGACATATACAAGACAGAAGCCTCCTTTCCTCTGTATTTTTGTACCCTCAGTGAAACAATCTGCTGGTGTTGCCATAAATACAATGGTCCATTGCAGGGTTCAAAATATGAAATAAAAATGTAATTTTGTATATATATATATATATTATTTATATACCTTTGCACTAAGCAGCCCTTTAGTGCAGATCTGACCCTATCGCTATGGTGTAAGAGGGAGACATTACACTGGTGAGAGACTGCACGACAGTCTGTGTATTCAAGGCACTGGAATCGACTCAGAATGATGGTTTACTCATGCCATTAGTTGGTGAGGTAATGACATCACTCTACAGGGAGGTCATGACGGGGTTCACATTGGCTTTTTCCTATGCTTTGTATACCACACATTGTACATACACGCACCATGCTGCAGAGGGAAATAGGAACGAACCCAATTAAAACAGAAATATATTTGCACAGACAATCAAGTGTGGAACAACGATAAAATGTCTAAGACATGTTACAATAGAGAAACCTTTGGATTGGATAACCTCTTGGTAATGCAATATTACAAGAATCTACAGGAACACATAGAACTAATCTCCCACACTACACTATTTTTGGGAGATTGCACTGTAAGCTAATTTAGGTATGGGGAATTCCACAGCTTCAAGGATCAATTCAAAACGATCCAGGCGTAGTGACCAGCTATATAATTCCCCCTTTCATAGCACCTTTCTCTAAGCATTTGAAACAGAAGCATTGACTCTATTAACAAGCTTTACGGCCACAATCACCACTGCACTGCACATACTGTATTTCAGAGGATACGGATCCCTTTCATAAAGGTCTCAATTCCACAGTTCTGGTTATTCCTTTCACAGGTAGACCGTAACTTGACATACGACGTCCCTAGAGCTTAGTCTCTCCTGTGAATGTAGTAGCAGTATGTCGCAGCCTGCTAGGTCTAATAGTCTAACAAATATTGCCTCCTCTGAACTTTATTTTGTATTTACTGCCATCATGATTTAGGTGGACTGACCTAAGACTAGTTGACACGATGGCAACCTAATGACAATTTCTTTCACCACAATCAGTCTAGAATAATGCCCAGAGAATGAGTCGCTCCTGAAAAAGAGCTTCCCAAGCTGTAAAAACAACCATTCCTGTCAACGTATATATCAAGACACCACTATGTTTTACTTTCTGTTCCTTTGAGTAATATATGATATTCTTTAATAACTTTCAGGATATTTTGTGCCTTTAAAATACACAGCCAGTAATGTAT
>JAVQJS010129968.1:0-16306 GCA_036024795.1 Galaxias rostratus | reverse complement strand
TGGCGATCTGTCCAGGGTGTACCCCGCCTCTCGCCCTAAGTCAGCTGGGATAGGCTCCAGCCCCCCCGCGACCCTGCATAGGATAAGCGGTTCTGACAATGGATGGATGGATGGATCTTATGCTGTAACTGTTTTGAATCTGTTGACTAGCTGATCAGATCACAATTTGAATGTGTTACAAAATGGATAACAAATTAGCAACAAATATTCAACAGCTCTTCAAAAAGTGTCAATCTTTTCGCCTTTGGCATCGCATCCATGGCTAAAATGTTTTCTAATTTGTTTGCATGTGCTATTTTGATGATGGGCATCACAAGTTTTCCATCATGCTTTTGAGGTACAACTTGTTTAATCTAATTGAGGCAATAGTATTCTATTGATGCTTTCAATTGAATTTTCCATTAAAGAGATAAATGGGTAATTCACTATTTTGTATGGTAACATTAAGCCTTAGATCGGTAGTTTCAAATGACCTTCTCCACGCTCATTCAAACTGATGTTTTAACGTTGCATGAAATACGCGAATTAGCAGTAGTAGGTATACGTTTGTGTTCTGCAAAGGTGATGAAAATGGTCGTGGGTGCTTTTATTTAATATTTATAAGCCCTGAACTATCAATTCAAAGAGGACCTTTCACAATTTTCACATGGGAATGGATCACCAAATGCCACTTCTAAAATTCATTTCGTAATGTCATGTTTGACTCAAAATGCCTCTCGATCCATGAAAACACAAATGCATCGCAGAATTTTGATTCTTGTGCCTTCTCATCAAGATAACTGTAATCCAATATTAGCTTAGAGCCAGACAAGATATCAAATAGTTAATTTTGTGTGGCATGTGTGGCGTGACATCAATTGTCTGAGGAAATATAATTGTCTCCACACCTGAATTGCTGGGGGTGATAAAATAGCTAAATAATTTTCATTAATATACGTAAATTAGAAACCTAACAAAGAGATGTGCCTTCAGGCAATATCTACAATTAGAAAGCCAAAATTTGTTCAGAGTATAGTAATAAATTACTTTCCGCTCGGAATTCAAATGAAGTGAGCCATTAGGTCGAAGGCATTATATTGTTAATATTTCATAGGTGTGGAGGGCATATCATTTTATGCATCAACACTCTTTTTGTGGAGGCACAAATAGCCTGAAATTTACATTACATGTTATTATGATATAACCGTGTTTTGGCTTGGACTTTTTAATGAGCTTTAAGTAGAACCCTGGGCTTGGTGTTGTCATGGTTCAAATTCTGAACCCCTACCTTTTCGTGATGACTTGAAAACTCATGGGGAGATGGAGGTGAAACGCTTCCGTAATTGTTTAAACACCAAACAACCCAAACCGCGTGCGCCGTGGACCAATGCCCCAGCGGCACGGGTTTTGCCTTACTTGCACTCTTCTTCTGTGGTCAATCTAGAAACCCCACAAAGTGCGTTCATGCCCCGCTCTTGAATGTTTGTCTGCTAACTATGTTGAAGTGCCTTTTAAAAAAGGCTTTAAAAAGATCATATAGATCTCATAGATTTATATATATGCAGTACCAGTCATAAGTTTGGACACACACACACATACACACGTATATACAGTATGTATATGTAAATTAGTCTGAAGAGACTGCAGCGCCAATATATATATTGTACACACACACACACATATATATAAATGTACATGTACACAGACTGTATATAGAGGCATGCTCATTTTTCTATGGTCCTTTTGGCTTTACATACATCACATTCGACGGCTGAATGCAAAGACATGACCCTGGGAGAGTGTGCCTGGGAGACGTCTCTGCCACGACCGGGTAGTATTGGCACCTGTTTAATAGATGTTTTGTAAATGGGCCCGGTCCTCCCGTGTTTGTCAGCATTAACGGCGTACCCCTCTGCCGAGAGTAATGCTGCAAACGCCACCCCGGCGACAGCCCGGCAGTGATTTGTTGTGCTCCAAACACACAGCTCCGTGACACTCCAATAATGGCCCCGCGTGTTTTTTTTCCCCCAACAAATGGTGCTATGAGTGGCTTGATGGAAGCCGCTCACTTCATTTCCATTCGAGGGGCCGAGAGGAAGGGCGTGGAAGTGCCTGCTGAGCTTCCATTAACAAAAGACAAATCCATACCGATGACGAATTAATGGAGAGGAATGGAACTCTGTTGGAAGGTGTGCACCTGAAGGGGCCATCTCCTGTGAGCGGTTGCCAATAGCTGCTCGATATGTCGCAGAGAGGACACTACAAGTTTTGTCCAGGGGGGCAGAGTTGAAGAAGTTCCAGTGTGGGGGTCCTGGGAGCTCTTTGTGAAACATGGAAACGTTAAATATGCAAAGGTCATGCTATTTCTAGGTTCTATGCATAGTTATAATACAGAAGCTGCCCTTTCATTAAGCAGTCACTCTTCAGTATTGGCAAGGTGTGGAAAATAGAAGAAAATGGATTTCATTGTCAATTTCACTATTTATGAACGATGCCTGAGTTAAGACCATAGGCAAGGGCAGTGCTAGTAGATGTTGTGGTGTTTTATATTTTTACCTAGTGGTCTCGTGTGTCATTAAAGAATCAAAACATTCATCACCCCTGCATATATTCACTTGTTCTTCAAATGTGTTTTCCCCCCGTGCCTCGGTGGTGTCGAGGTCTGTAAACGACGGCCGCACATTTATAATCCCGTTACAGAGAGACCATCACAAAGTGCGGCAGGCAATTGCAGGGATCCCAGAGGTAAGCTCCATCAATGTAACCAAGTGGAACCTTTGCCGACATGGGCAAAACGCCCCCTTGAACGCTTGCCCCGCGGCCTAGTTGAATGGACACACAAACCACCCTCGGTGCACTCGTACAGATGTTTCCCCTGGCATCGCGTCGCCCACCCACCAATCCTCGGCAAGCGGCGTGTTTGGTGGCGGACCCCGGACGGCTGGAAAAGCCAAGCTATTTAATGAAATAATCACAATAATAATTAACAGCCTGTGAAATGAACAAGTGAGAGGGCGTGCGACGGCGCGCTATAATCAAGGCGCCTTTCACATGTCTGTCTGCTCTGTGACCTATCTGGATGGTGAGTGAGCAGTTTTGAACATACTGAGAGCGCAGGCCTGTTATTATCCACAACAAGCCCACAACACAGGGTGTCAAGCAGCGAGCAACTTCAGTCGAGGAAACAGTGTTGTGCCGCACAGTTATTTCTGGGGGCTCCAGAACAAAAGAGTGCAAAATGCAAAAGAAAGCCTTGGACTGATGTGCACCCCTTCTTTGTCCCAGGTTTGTGTTCACAAACAACATTTGGAGGGAATTCAGGGTAAGTTGTCTTTTATGCACTGCCAGCACAGGTTATGCTGACTAATATCCCCCCCCCCCCCCCAAAAGATGAAAATAAAGCAAATACAGAGAGCCCTTTTAGTTTGTGGTATACAGTGCAGGCACTATACAGTGGCCATTAACGCTTCTATAAGCGGCCAGCAACGGCGGTATATGCTAAGGCCTGCCCTAAATGATCACTGGGGTGCTCCATCTAAATGATGGTAAATGACTCTGGCTAATTGAAAGTGCTGCTCAATGAAGGGTAGTTGACCATCACTAAACCTCTCTTTTACTGCGACTCTTTCTCAAGGGCATACTGATTTCAAAGCCAGAAGCGGCACGGGGGAATGTTTTTGAAAAAGGCCATGCGAATGTGCAAAGTTGGTGGAGAGAGGTTTGGCGTTGGGTCGTCCGCTCACGGTTTTACAGCAGATGACTTTAGCATGCCGTGGGGATGGGGTCCTCGAAAAAAACTCAAGGCAATCTGAAAATGATAGCTAAATGCAACATGTGCAATGGCTAAGATGGTGTGTCAAGAATTAAGGTTTCAATCTTAACCAAGCTAGGTTTCATAATCATGGTGCCGACTATCCTGCTGAATCACCACATGTGCAAACATGTAGTTTCATTCCACTGTGCATTGCTCTGAGTTGGAAAACAAAAAGGTTTTGCAGTCTCTATGTCTCAGATGTCTAAGGACAGAATGTCGTGCCTTGGATTACCTTCGCTAATAAAAATCACTCTTGCATGTACAGTAATTAAAGCACGCTAGTCTCGTCTCTCTGAGCTACCCCCAAGGCACCAGCCTTTCATCCTTTGTGTACGGAGTATGTATGCTCGGATGAGCAAGTCGCTGAATAGCAGCGGAAGCCTCAAAAGCTCCCTTTGCTGCCTTCATAACAGCCATGTCAAATGAAGGCAAAGTGCAAGATTTCAAGCAACCCCAAGGTTCTGAAAAATTTTTTTGGATGCGCACACTATTTATATGGTTTCCAGTCATGTCAAAAAAAAAGATTTCTGAAGACGTGTTGACAGGAATTGAAAGAAATCAGTGGGCCTGCTTGGTGTCTTAATAATCTTGTAGTATTTGCTTGGTCTTGAATGCAATTATTTAAAAAGGAATTTTGACTGTGCAGAGTCTTGAGAGTTCACAGTTTGGAAAATGTATGCCTTAAGCGGTGAGTCCAAGATTTGCTCCATTACTTAGAAGTATGAACCATGACAAAAAATCCATTTGCAAACGGAGGAGTGACATACAACTGCATTTGACCAAAACAACAGCTTGCACTCTTCGTGGCAAGAGGAAGTCTTAGCAATTTAAAGCACCATTTCTTTCCCTTTTGTTGCATAGATATTGCTTATAAATGGCTACACATTTTTGTGTTGTCAGCCGAATGTTCTAAAAGGATGGTCTTCCTTTATTTTCCCTTCTTTCCCGTAAACAAAAAGAGGCACGGAAATGAGGTTTTTCAGAAGCTCAAAGACTCCCGCTGGCCAATAATTTGTATTTGACAACTCATGCACGAAGTCACAGGAGTACTTTGTGTACAATGAGAATTATTGTTAGGCCCAGCATATTGCCTAACTCTATGTATAGGGCGTGGGAGCCAGCTTTTTTGGAAGCGCCCAGAACATTCTGCTCAGTGCCCTCTGCGGAGGGGAGATAGGGGAAAAGAAAGGCTGCAGAGAGTCACTGAAAAAAAAGGGGTGGTGGGTGATGGTGCAGAGAAAAGCAAGGGAGAGGGGAGAAGACAGAGTGTGCACTAAACGAGGGCAGCGGAGAAACGGAGAGAAAGGAGTTGAAGGAAAAAAGAAGAGTGGTGTAGAAAGTTGTTCGAGACGAGGCATTGCATCTTGAATTAAAAGCACTCTATTTCAAACGTTTTGTTTTCAGATTATCTAGCTGCAAAGCTTTACAAAGCTACTACAATATCGAAAGACTAATGGTTTTCTTCTACCTTTAAGGAGTTTCAGCAAAGTATTTTATTGTTTTAAGATAAGAAATTAGCTTTACCCCATTGTATATTATGGTGCACCCTTTTTCCCCTCCTTGACCGGTGAAGGAGGAAGACGACTACAGTCACATTTGCAAGGCCTTAATATTGCCATAGTCAAGGCTCTAAGCATTCATAATGACTCAGGTTATGTTTTTCTTCTTAACTAGAGGTTTCACCATGAATAGGGGGAGAATAAGGTTGATAACGATCGCTTTTGCAGTCTTTACTCCTATTCTCTTTGTGTACATTTTTTTTGAAATGTTGAATATAAAATTTAGATAAACTAAAAATAAACATGACTGTTCAATTATTCAATACATTAATTGATTCATAGCCATCTCTGTCCAATTAGTATTTGAATAATACAGCAAAGGACAATCCGTATCGGAAGTTCCTCGTGATTAAAGCTGGTGTGGTCGACTGCAAAGATAAGCCTTCCGACACATTTTAGTTCACACCATTTACAAATAATACATAATGCCACAGTTGAACATATTATCATCATCTGTTTCATGAGGCTCTGATTGGAAAAATGGGGTCTGAAGTTGGGTGTCAGTTTCAAAAACTGAGCTTTGGACATGATTCTAATATATACATAAATGACTCATTGTGCACGCTGATTTGATTTGTTTACTAGCCTGAAGACACATTTATTAATTTCACGTTTCAGGGGGCATTGATGATGTCTCTTCGTGGATCAGCAGAATATATTATGAACATGCTTCAGGATATCAAGATAGACACAAAAACACATGTTCGTGGTTTACCTCATACACAATGTGACATTGCTGTAAATATTATTGATATTAACAGTATATTGATTTAAGCTGGATGACAAAGAAAAAAAAATATATACGGTTTTAATACATTCTTTGTTGCTTAAGAGCTATACATTTTAATTTCATACATCCATAAACACATTTTGTAATGGATACCATAATTATATCCAAGGAGAGTGTTCACGTGGTTATGGTGCAACCCGTTTGCCTGTTATTTGAGACTCTTCCCGCACCACCCAACTCCTGTAATCTGTTCTGCAGGTATGCACGTCACACATCCGTCCATCGGCGTTGAAAGAATCCACTGACCAATTACTCTTCATTAAGACTTCACATCTGACTGAGGTCCATTCTGTCATCCTATTTTTTTTCATGGCAATTTGTATGATTAATTTGATCTATTTTTGTTTTACATGCGGGGTGACACTCTGAGCTCTTATCAGTTCCCAGTCATTACGTGGTGGGGCTTAACAATGGGCCTGCTGGTACGGGTCGACAGGACTTTATCGGGATAATGTATGGCCCGGGTGCCTGGGGTCTGAGTCTGTCTCCGTCCGTAATAATTCTTCATTTCCATGACTGCCGTCGACGGAGGGATCGCTCCTCATGATGACCGTAATGTGCCCCGCTGGGTGGCCAGGCTGTGGAGCAGGAACCCGGTGAAGCAGAACCTGGAAATAGCGCATTGGCATCACTTGAATGGCTGCCGTTGGACTGTGCTAATTTCTATCGGGAGGGGAACGTCCATGGATTTCGCGCAAACCCCCGAGGCTGCATTTGCGTTTTCCGTTAAATGTGGTACTTTCTACAACATTAGTGTTCAGACTCTTGCTAATCAGCTTTTAGATGAATACCAAGGCATGTATCTCCTGCCCCAGTCCCTCTCTCTGAGGTCTAACAGTGACAGTAGTTTCTGACCTACACTGCTCTCTTGGACTGCGTGGTAATTGCCCTCGCGTCAGCTCGAGTGCCAAGCCAAAACAGAAAAGTGACCGTGAGATTAGCTGGCCATTGCACACAGGACAGGAGACTGGTGATATTACCATGGGCAGTCCTCGCTGCCAGAGTGAAGGGCTGGCAGACTTGGCATCCTGATAGTGGGCGCCGCAGATTGGGCAGCTGGATGCCAGCTGATTGCTGGACCGGTAAAGCAGGACTGAAGTAATTTCTCATAGGGAGGGTTTGTTCCGTGTGGAAGTCCTGGTCTAATGTGATGCATGTGGTGCTGCGTGTTCCCTCGCTTTGGCAGTCCTCGTTTACGAGAGCCCAGCATTGGGCATTGTAATTGGCTGGTGCCGATGATAACTCCCTGTCACCTCACCTGTTTTTCACCGTGATTAAAAAAGTTTGGTACTTTCAGGAGGGCTTATCTAGCGCCCTGCAGCGAGCGCGTCTATGTATATACTCACGACTCCACAACCTTTCTATCACCGGAGACGGCACTTAAGTCCAATCAATACAATCAGACGCTTCTCCAAACACTGTCTTTTGATGGTCTTTAGACCTACTGTCTGTACCAAGAAATCCTTCACCTTCACTCAAAACACTTTCGGACTCCTGTCCGGCTTGTCCAACAATTGAAAAATGACACCGTCTTCGTAGGTGTCTTGCACAGGCTCTCGCGCTGCGTTTCGGCCCCCCTTCGGAGTGCTTTCACATCAGCGGAACGTTGTGCTGCACAAGGTGTTTTCACCAGACCGCACATAATTCGAATGGATGGGACTGTGAGCGGCAAAGCTCAAGTGAGCAGGAGTTCATTTTGTGAGCCATTTCACAACATCGCTCACCATTACGCCTTACATTTGCGGCGTGTCGTTTCATGTGACAAGTGCCTTTCAAATCTCTTGCAGCGACATAAATATAGGTATTAAAGTGAAGATGTACATGATGACAGTACAAACATCACTCTGCCCCAACCCCCCCACCCCAACCCCCCTCCTTATTTTTTTCCTGGTTCTTGACAAGCTCTTTTCTCTTCCTGTGCTGTTTTCTTACAGATACAATTCCGCCCGCCACACATGGTGTCTCGATTACCATAATGACACAGCGCTGTGCCAAGTGGTCCAGGTACGTCCATGCAACGTGTTTTTAGCACAGAAGTTAGCGGCTCACCGGTTTTAGATGAACGTACAATGTCGACATTGATTGTTTTCACTTCTTCCTGTACACATGCCCCAATGTCAATGAGAACCCTATAAAAAACAACGCCTCTCAGACACCGTAGTCCAGATAACCTCATACTTAAATGTGGCCAGAGCGGTAAAGGCTAGACATTCATGGACCTGCTATACAGTTCTTCGGCAGGTCATGGCGTAAAGCCCCTACAGTAGAACACAAAAATATACACATGGAGGTTGAGACTAAAAGCGCAGCTTTGGCTTCCTCCCGTTATGGAATGAGTCTGGGCTTATTGGGTGAGAGAGACAGATGGACAACACAGATGCTGACATTAGCTTGCTCTTCATCTAGATCATGATTCCTCATCAAGCTAATCATTCACCAGAGGACTCCGTCTTGTATTTGGGGTGTGCTCAAGCTGTGCTGTATGGGTGGGTAGAACACTTGACCGCTCAAAGTACTGAAGGCATGGAGTATTTTGAAATGACTCAACATTAGGGGTCTAGATAGAGTGCCTCCCTGTGTGTCGTAAACACGATTCCACATATTCCTAATTGGATCACTTTCGGTGACTTCAATTTCAACCACTGAAAAATATCATAGCAGTCACAACAGCTTACGAAAAGACCCAGCAAGTCAAAAAGGGAGGTACAAGATTTTGGCCTAATATACGTATTCACCAACCACGGTGGCCAAAAGGGTTGTTTTAAACAACTGTCTCCCAAAAAACTGTGGTTTGATCCATCCATTTGACCTTGTAATGTAGAGAAATAAAGTGTTAACCGGTCAAAATGTTAAATATTTTATAAAATAATAATAATAATATATAAGCTTGGCTCTATAACAAGTCAGAAAAGTAACTTCAATGCCTGCCATAAAAATGTCATCTTCTTTAAATTTTAAGATATAATTAATTGAAATTGGACAAATGTACGCATTTTTGTCTTTTTATAGTTGTCCTATTATTCTGTTTTTCACTCACAAATTATATCCATAGACTTCCCCATTCACTCCGGACCTTCTGTATTGGCCATCTGTCCACAGCTGGGCACAGCGGCAGCCGCAAGGACTGGCATTGACACACCAAGAGAGGGAAACCACTCTAATGAAACGCAGCAACGCAGGCTGCTCATCTATGAAAATAGGAAGCAGACTGGCCGGTGTTTCCCCATTAAAGGTTCCAATTTCTTCTCATGACCTGGCTACAGATTAATGGCTTCATTTTCCGTGGCCTTTGCCGTGGAGGGATCGCTTTCTCAGAGAGCCACCGATTGCCAGCTGATGAGTAGTAAGGGGCGGGCTGGGAGGATAACGGAGCGTACTTGGATTGAAAGCAATATGTTCTTTATATGTCAATAGACACACATCCCGCAGATGGCAAAAGCAAGGGTTTGAGGGCAAATTGGGTTTGAATGATGACTCACCCCGTCGCCTGAAAAGGCACCAGAACATGAGTGTTGGTCTCTTTACCAGTGTGCGGCAGACGATATGTGGTGTGTTTGACGGGTGCAGAGTGATTTAGTTGGGTGTTTGTCAGAGAGTTCTTCAGCTGCAGGCAGCCGGGGAACTGCCTGTGTGATTAATTATAGCGACCCACAACGCAACGAGTTCCCTAAAGTCATGAGTTTCTGAAAGGAACACAATCAAGGAGCTGTGTGGAGGTGAGCTGGAATGTTATGGACTTACCACCAAGCTACCGAGTGCTTTGTGTGATACCAAATTAGTAAATTACAACCCACAGTAATAACCATGTTTGTTCCTGCTCCACTAAAATAGCCTTCTGCAAATGATGGAGGTTCATCATACTTTTGGATAACTATTTAAATTACCATCAAGGTTGATTAACAGCATATTGGTTGCAATGTCGCTGAGTCTTTGTTCCGTCATTGTCTGTTTAATACAAAGGGGAGTCACTCCCTAAAAGTTTACCAACCTACTATACAACCAAAGTAATGACCTTTGTAGTCCATTGTTTATCAGTAGGTAAGTCATTAAGAAGGGAAGGATCTGAATCTATGTACATATGTGTCTTTCTGACGCATCGTTTCCAGATGGATGTTCTCGCCTAATTTTTTCCGTTAGTTTCAATACATCTGGTAAGTAAACAGGATATTGTAGGAGAGAGGGTAATTTATTAGAAAATTCAAAGCAGGCACCTGAGTACACGGGAAAGTAGAGGAATTGGATTTATCATCAATGAGAATAAAACAAAGCAAAATCTCGCTAAAATAATATTACTGTAACTTAAAATGTTCTGTCCACTGCACTGGTTTGAAGAAGTTCCAAATACTGTTTATTCATCCACTAAACATCTGCATATTGCTTTTTGCCGTTACCTTTATTTAGTCACTGATATTTGACGCTCCGATCCTAAAGCAGGCCTTGGGGACTGTGTCAAAGGCAGGACGTGAACAAACAGACTACATTATGAAAGAGGTTCCCTGGCCCAATGTCATGCTAGATATTAGAACATTTCCATTATGTCAAACATTTGTTTGTTCAAAAACGAGCCTCATAGAGCTTCCTCGATGGCCCCTGACCCTTTCACCTGGCTCGGCCCAGCCACACACAAGCTGAAAGCTTTTACCCAAGCATTGCACGCTAAACTTAAATTGAGGTCACAGAGTCCGGTCAATGTGAAATCAAATTACCTTCACAATCCCTGTGCACACTTGGAAACAAGTGAATCAACAAACGGACCACTAACAATAATAATAACAATAATAAAAAATTGTCTTTATTTGTCATGTAGCAATTTAAGCATGCAGGTGACATAACTATTTGGCGTGTGAAACTACCCAAACGGACGGCTGAGTCCTCTCACGATCTCCCTTTCTCCAAAGTGTCGCCGCAGATGCAGTGAACACTCCTGAGCTCTCCAAATGGGCCTAAATCCTCCTGTCTCCGCTGGGCCGTGCCCACGAATCACCGCGATCCTGCAGGGCCACGCTCAAGGATCCTCCCCTCTGATCAAGCAGAAAGGATTAGAGCTGGTGAAGTGTTGACCATTTTCATATGACGGAGGGAAAATGGGGCGCCTCTTCAAACGCTATCATGTGCCGGGTTATTAAGTGCAGTGCCACTTGAGAGGGAGGAGCTGAGATGACTTTCGGTCTGCGGGCCGTGGAGCCTGTGGCGGTTGAACAACACAGGGCTTCGGGGCACCCTGCCACGGTGGTGGACGACATTGTTTTAGCCACCGAAGCTTGGAGGTTACGAGTAATAGAAAGGAGGACGCCTCTTCACCTTTTGAAATGAGGAGGCAGGGTACTACCTTCCAACTGTCTGAATTAAAGATCTAAACTGATAGTCATCGGCATCAGCACTTGTACTAAGGTAATCAAATTAACCACAAACAGGTCCGTATGGAAAAAAGGGTTGGATGGTGGATTACTTATTTGCTCCCAAAATCCTGGTGCTTGGTGCGTACTCAACCCCTGTGTAACTGTGTCAGTTGATTAGAAAAGAAAAAGAGTAGGTAAAATTTACTCTTTGAGACTTTTGTAAATACACTTGATTTGTATTCCCATCGGCCTGTGGTAGACCGGCGACCTGTCCAGGGTGTACCCCGCCTCTTGCCCTATTTTGGCTTGGATAGGCTCCAGCCCCCCGCGACCCCGCAAAGGATTGTGTTGCTAAAGGATGGATGGATGGATGCATTTGCATATGTGTATGTATATGAAATGTTTAAAACCAATAAAAAGGAAATTTAACCAAATATTCAAGAAACTGTCGTTCAAGTTGTTGAATATCTTTGATTTGCATGATGCCATGATATGAAGTGGGTACTCAAAATGTAATAAACTGTCAACTTATCTGTAGGCCTAGAGGAATTTTTTACTAACAATGTGCCTTGCCTTGAACTAACATTTAAACTTGAACGTGACTCCACTGCTGTAGTGTGTGTCTAGCCAAGTTCTGAGAAAAAGTTATTTAAACCTTGGTGCATTACCTTGCATCACAAATACCGGAAGAGTAATCCTCTACTTGTTGTCACTTAACATGTTTAGCTCAGCAACAAAAGCTAGTTACTGCCCATTGACAAGCAATTTGCAGGTGTAATTAGATTATTTGGAATAGAATTCCAGCGTGAGTGTTGTGATTTTTATCAATTAATTGATTACTGTGTACAAGAAATAAGTCCTATCTGAGTGAAAAACTCCAGTGGTAAAGAGTGAGCTGGCCTTTGAGATGAGCTTGGTCTTGCCTTACACAACAACATTGATTATACTTTGGAGCCCACAATCAAACTATTGTTCTTTTTAAAAAAAATTGACGTTAGGTCTAAGCAAGCATCGCATGTAAGCGATGAAGAGTGTTTAATATATATATGTATATATATATATATATATTTAAGTATACCTACAAAGTATCTCTATAGTAAAATTAGCCTTTTGGTGTCTGTCTTAACTGCTTTTTAAACCTGGGGCATAAATGTTTCCCGTCATGGCACAAGAACATTCATGGGAGTAAATAAAATATAAAGTTGTGTATCTGGTCTTTTTATGAAATCAAATAACCAAAGGAACGAGAAGATATCTTTGCCAAGGGTCTTTGTTATTATCGCCAATTTTTTAATTAGTCACTCACAACGCGATGTGTTACTGACTGATTTGCAAATCCCTCAAAGGAGAAGTTTGAATGAATCGGTTGGTATATATCCTCAATAACAGCTATGATATAGGTTCTTAAGACTTCAAAGATTTAGGGGTCGGCTCAGGTGATCATATAGCTGCTTTTAATATCACACTAAACATGAAGCAGTTTGTCACTACAATCCCACAGAAGCAGTGGTGAGACCTTACACCTCCATTCACTGTTATTAAACTATTATTATGTGAGTGGTTTAGTTAACGTAATCGATTAGAGGTCTTTATGAAATTTTGCTTTGGTCTTGATCCTCAGTGTATTCGTATTTTGTTGCCAGTATTCATAGAAAGTGCTCAGTCTGATTTAACAGGATTTGTCCACCTCAACTTTTCTGCCCCTCCACTCCACTGTCCCTCACCCTTGGTTCATTCATCCATTCACTAACATTAGAGATTCATTGTCAATTCATCACCCTCCACCTTTGTGATAGAGAGCTTGACTGGTATAATTATAGAGCAGTCCCTCTATTCACCTTACAAAGGACCTCGGCTGGGTTATCTTCTAGGCAGAAGAATGCACAGCAAAAAAAAAAACTAACTTACATTTTCCCAGTGATTTTCTCTGTTTTAAAATTGCATTCAAAACACTGGCAAATTATGGATATTATCTCTGACTCCCCAACCAAACATCATGTCAATAATGACAAATTATACCTCTTTTCTGCAGTAAAATTACTATAATAATTAAAGTATTTTTCGTTTTCCTAACTAGCACACATATATCTTAAAAAAAAGTGTTTACTCCCTGTATTAAGGTTTATATCTATACTACGGGTGTAATGTTTTAGCTTATGTTTCCATATACCTTTACACCTTTACCTTTAAAGTCTGTAAATGTAGATACAAATTTGGCAATTTACCAAAACAACTTTAATCTGGATTTGTTGCATGGGATGAAAAATATAATCTATCTGTTCAATGTGATTGTGGTCTCTTAAAACGTTTTTGCAAGTATTGAATATGTGCGTGATTTGGGTTTTGGGACTGAATCCTTCGGAGCATTCACTAGTGTTATTTGAGCACCATGAACCCGTTTCAATGCAATATTGATAACCAAGATTTGGCGGGAATATCACTTCATGAGAAACATTAGATCACGATGATTTAGCAAATGCCTTAATATGAAAAGTTCTTCTTTGCCAACAGTTGCCAAACAAAATGGAAATCATGTAAAATCTCCTAAGGTAAAAAAAGTGTTGTCAAATTAAGGCAATGCAACTTCCTTAAAGGGACTGCACAACAAGTTCAGCAGAGAAGTGTTATTTTTATAGTTTTTGTGTAGGCTTTCCCTGATGTGATGACACTGAAGGTTTTACAGAGAAACACTTTTATTCATTGCCAAAACCATGCACCATGTACATGGTTTAAGATATCCTCTAACCGTAAGTGAATCAAAGATATCACTGCAAACTGTAATTAATTTCCTTGTTTTAAATCCTCAACAATCAACTAGTTCTTACTATTTACCGGAAACACCTCCTCTTTTCATGACAACCCTTTGAGGATCCAAAGATCTGACATTGCATCTGGGTCACAATAGTTCTAAACCTGTGTCTAAGAAACATATGGAGTGGAAATGTGTTTACAAAGATAATAACTTAATATTGTGGTTAACAAGTAGGCTATGCTGCGATTCAAAGAAAAGAAGAGTTTGAACCTGCCATGTAGGCAGCGTTTTTAATGTTTGGATGCCTGTCTCAAAGTACTTAAAACCGTGAAGGGGAGGGGAAAAATAGAGTGAAGTATCCTTTCATTTCCAGTAGCATTTCGCCAAGACTGCCTGAAGTAAATGGAAAATAAGCTACTTTGTGTTTAACAGATTTTTAAAAGCACCTACATGGCAGGTTCAAACTATTTGTATATTCAAATGTTATCACATTGCAATCCCATTTTAAAATCAAAATACCAGTGATATACTGAGACACTAAGGGTTCTTTGAATTTGGTGGCACTACATTTTGTATGATTTTCAAGCTTTGAAAGGCCATGCCTCCAACAACCATGTGACTTAGAGTAATTGAACACAATGTTTAGGTCCATCTGCCCACAATGATACAAAAATCATCTTGGACCACCAAGGACTGGCCTGATAGACATTCGATCAACAAAGGTTTTTTGATAAACACTTAAACTTCATGTACGTTTTAATGAAAACAACGCAAAAAAAAACAAAAAACATTTAAATGAATAAAGTAAGAAATATTTATATCCATCCATTAGCTATCCCACTTATCCAATGCCGGGTGGCTGGAGCCTATCCCAGTTGACAGATGTGTTACACCCTGCACAGGCTGCCAGTCTGTCACAGGGCCAACACATAGGGACAGACAACAACTCACACTCACATTCCCACCAACAGACAATTTAGAGTAAACAATCAACCTGCATGTTTTTGGACTGTGGGAGGAAATGTGAATACCCAGAGGAAACCCACGTTAACACAGGAGAACGTGCAAACTTCACACAGAAAGGCCCTTGAGTCAGGTGGGGATTGAACCCAGGACCTTGTTGCTGTGAGGTAACAGTGCTAACCCCTGAGGAATGTTGTTTACAAGTAGTCCATGAAAAAAAAGTATATATTACCCGATATTTGAAAAATAAAATATGTTCTTTAGATTAAACCAAAACAATAAAAAAAATTCAACTTTAAATCGTTGAAGTGAAACAAATGTTAAACAACAAACAAATGTTTGATTCATGTGGTACCAAGTTTCATTTATCTAGATTCTAGACCAAAAGCACTCAAAGCTTATGTCTCAAGGTTTGTTTTAACTTCTGGCCTTTCACAAGTGATAAAGCATTTTGAGCGTGTTCTATGACTGATGTTTTTAAATGATTTAAAGTTTAAAGGCAACTTTTCCAGTAAACAAAAGAAAAACAATGCTATTCTATCATATCACTGAAGGATGACCATTGAAGTTTTCCAATGTTTCTTATTGACGTCCATTAATATGTTGAGATGTTCTGTACATAGATTTTAAAAAGGGTTGACTTTGAATTACTTTGTTGCTTTTGGGGAAAAGATCAGCTAAAGTGTAGATTGAAGAATGAAGTGCAAATGTATTAGTCAAATGTATATTCTTTTTTTTAGGCAAATACAATTAAAAACATGATCACAACGTGATTTGTGTACTAATTGTGGTTTGGGGAATCATCCTTAATTTTCATTCTTTGGAATAAAATGTGTCTGCTCAAAGCGGAATGTTAACTGATCATGTGGTGTTATTGTTCATTGGGACTTGAGGCACCACCATACGTACGTACATGCAAACAAGATAAGACCTTTTAGGCATAAAGAGGCACACAAGCTTTAATCATAAATATGGGTGGCTCTGCTGATCAAAGTACCCATTGGTTTCAAGGTTTCAAGGTTTTTTATTGTCATATGCATAACTATTACAGAGGCAAAAGTATGCAATGAAATTCTTGTGTCTCTTCAACACCCAACGCTAATGCAGACA
>JAVQJS010129963.1:0-18260 GCA_036024795.1 Galaxias rostratus | reverse complement strand
CAGTTTTACCCTTTCTTGAGAATAAAACGTATTTTTTAAAACAACTACGTCTTGTTGATGGGAAGGTGTTTAGCTGCCTGTCAAATCAAGCCTCAGGGTTGAGGAGGACAGAACAGTACCATTGCTAAGCTTTTGAATCAAGTGAGTTCGTCTTCACTCTACCTGACCTAAAACCGTGTGGTTACTATCAAAGAGAAATAACATAATGACGTCTTAAGAAACTAACCCATGAAACAGAATAAGGCAATAATCTATTCTAATCTAGTACATTCAGGCTGTCTCGTCTACGTTATTTACTTTACTATGGAAACAGACAGGGCCGCCCATAGGGGGGTAAAAAAGGAAAAACTCTGTGGCCTAGCCGCTATAGGGGGAAGCAGTAGAGGGCAGTAATGAATGGTCATGTTAGGCAAACATGTAATCAAATTTGATTTTCTTATTCTCCGGAGCGGAGAAATGTTATTAAATATAATAATACTTAATCTTATTAATTATATATACAAAATATTTATTACACCTCCTTATATAAACAACAAAAATAAACATTGTATATTTTATAATTTTTACTTTTTTTTTTTTTTTTTTAGATATAATTGGCTTGAAAAATCTTACGCAAATAGAAAACGAAAAAAAGTGACTCATAAATGTAGACTGTTTGCTAACGATTGGGTGAATCTCTTTGCCAGACCGGTTCATAAATCGCAATGCCAGAAAATAAAGGATAAGAAAAAGACTGAGCTGGGAAGGGCTTTAGGTTAAACCCTAATAACAATGTAATGAACAACTTTTAGAAGTCATTTCCACAAGCTGCCAGGCTAAAGAAGCGATCGAACAATCGTCGGGAGGCTAACGTTACAGCTAACGACGTTTTAAGTCACTTCGTTAGCTAGCCGCAGTGACGGACTCAGATCCAGAGCTGAACATGATTGAGAATTATTTTCCCTCCACGATGTGCCAGGAGAGGCCCAATTACTTCAGTGAGAACTGGCTGAACGGATGGACTTTAAACTACTGTATACATTTTTACATTATTTAGGACTTTGCTTACAGAAAGAAGAAAGACGGTTGTAGAGACAACGATGACGCCACAAGGTAAAACTGCATTTTCCACTACGAAATGCGTGGTTTAAGTCTAGCTCCCTTTTGACCGTGAACTTGGTTCGTGTGCTCTATTCTCTTGGCGTCAATCACTTAATGTATTTATCTTGTTAAAATGAATATCAGTAGCATTGATGATAAGTTTTCCAATCGAGACAAGTTCTGTAATTTTGATCTCTTGACTCAATTCATTAGACATAAAAAAAAAAAAAATTCTTCCCGAATTGCCTCTCCCTTCCAACGTTTGGATTTAACTCTAGATCCGGAGTAGGTAACAGTTAAGGAGAGAAGTGATTCATAAAAAAACGAAGGTTCAATTGACATTGATGAGAAGAGTGATGATAGGCAGAAGACAAGCGGGGGCGGTGTTAGTACCAAGTAGAGATAAAGTGAGGAAGAGAAAGAGAACAATGTGAAAGAAAGTATAAAGAATGTACTGCATGGGGTACACAAGTTCACGCCACCAGCTTTGATGCACTGAGGAAGATGCTTAAAGTTGCTGTAGACAGCTTTTTGTAGGTTACTTTGTCAGCGCCTGACCTTCGCTCATTATCCTTCCTACCGGTCGCAAAGAAGACGTGCAGGATGCTCGCGGTCACTGCCCATCGCTAGCACAATCAATGACTATACTCCAAATATGGGCAACTTCCAGATTTAGTGATGCACTGGCATTGCCATAAGGCAAATCATCACAATTTTGCAGTCGATCATACCCGATGACAGGAAAAGTGAGTATTATATATTGAGAGTTCAAGAGGACGGATCCAACTGAGATTGTTTTTATCTTCCCATAGACATCACAATGGGCTATGAGAAGACATGTATTGATAACACACCGTTTGTCCTCCTGAATTGAGAGTGGTACCTAATCAATGTGTTTCTGATAATTCACTGACCCCTGGCCCCCCACCAAAATGTCAGGAGGTCAAGTCCACCTTGGAAAACCACTAGTGTGCCCTTGAGCAAGGCACTCAACCCTAAATTGCCACAATGGAAGAAGTAGTTCTGCTCCTGTAATTTAATTTTAACATGCTTCCAATAAAAGCATCTGCTAGGTGACGGTAATTGTCAGCACATTTGTACACAATGAGGTCAGATGATAGCTGTTTGCGTAAGTGGGGAGAGGGTCCTGATGGAAAGGTCTCAGACCAAATTGACTAAATTTGAGACTACAAAAACAGCACAACAAAACTAAATGCAGTGGGATTCATTGGATGAGTAAATCAACTTGAACTTGGCCCCTAGCTGGCCTTGTCGGTCATGCAGCCAACTATGGCGACAGAACTGAACTCATTTTCGGAGGAAGGAACACACCAGCAGGGGGCGCTTGTTGACACAATCTCAACAGCAGCACGTGGAGCTGCCAGGCAAGAGTGGGGGGTGGGATGGGGCCGATTAGCAATAATTATTTGTGTGAAATATATTCCTAATATGTAACTATGGATCTAGTAACTGATGGGTAACGCTATGTTGTACAACATAGTATATCTTTGTCCATGTTACTCTTTAAGATACAGGTTTATTTTAGGTATTAAGGTCTTACTCATAGTTGCTTCCTCATCTTTGGGGATAGGAGTGAAGACACCACCTCCAGCTTCCTGGCCTTCTTTGCAGCACGCTCGTACTTCATTAAAGAGAATAGATTAGGGCAGTGCAAACAACAAAGACACAAACAGACTCAAAACTTTTCATACTTACATAGTTGGGTTGTTTATTTGTGCGGCCTATTTTGATAGTGATTCCTGTGTTAGTCAATATGCCAGTAATCTCAGTTTTACCTTGCTGTAATAGTAAATAGAAATATACCCCTTCCAGTTGTTAAAATGCTCTTTGAGCCTGGTCAAACCTTTTTTCTGGGTCTTGACAGGAACAACAGAAGCAGGCAAGTTAGACGACTTTACAGATGTAGCCTTGTCATTTCTGTTTACAGAGCTGTCAGTCAACACATCCTCACTGGTGAGAGTTGAGCTGGAGGAGCTCCTGGAGCTGGAGACGTCGTCTTCGCCCAGGACCCAGGATGGCGCAGGGATGAGCACAGACACCAACACTTGTTTGACTGCCTCTTCTGTGTAGGAGAAGATCGGGTCAGAGGTCAGCTCTTTAAGAGCCTTGCCTGCTCTTCTCACCTCAGCTCTGGAGAACATGGAGTCAGGGTTGCTCTTACCTGCTGGAGGTGACATGAACAAACTTCCCTCACTCTTCAGCAGAGTCTGGAGCTTAACGATCAGCTCCTCAGTGGTGTTCTGAGGCCCCCCCCGAGCCATCTTCCTTTGACATTCCAGGGATTTATTTGAGGCTGCGCTGAGAATCTTAGACTTGACAATTAAAGAGGGTAAGCAATTCAACATCCTCTTTGACGTCATTGTCTTCAACATATGCCAGCTTCTCAATGTTTTCCAGCATGGTCCTTGACAGTGCTTTAATGTGAGCGTTGTCTTCCTGGTCTCTGACTGCCACAAGGATTTGACTCACGCTCTTTTTGGCTCGACTCAGTGTTGTTGCCTGTCTGGCTCACATCGGCCGTTCCTTATTTTCCCCTGCAGCTTGAGGGACAATTGTTGAGCTGTGCCACATATTTCCTCCTTAGACACCTCCATAATGCTGGGCCTCTCAGCACACCGACTGCCCTGCAGCATCCTCCTCACACTATCAACTACCGTTTCGAGAATGTCCCTGGCAGCCTTCTCCAGGGAGCCATTGGCAGGCTCTGACTCTGCTACCCCAGCATCGAGGCTTTAAGAGGGGCAGAGGCATTTCTGCAGGAGTACTTTCAGTCTCTGTGTGGCGGTGGTTTGAAAAGTCTCATAGGTCAGGGTCTCTGGGATGTCTGTGGGTGGGACGAGGAGTGTCTTCAGTGGAGGAGGCCACAGTCGAGGTGTTGTCCAGGCACGACAGAATGTCATCAATTATCTCTGAGGCAGCCAGGGAAGTCTCAGACCTGACAAGGGGTTTAGCCTCTGTCAGAGCCAACTCCCTCTCAGACAGATCCAACTCCTGGACTTAGAAGAGAAGATTTTGGACAACATTGCTCAAGGTGATGTCCAGAAAGTAGTCGGTAACTGTGAGTGGAATAGGCTCAGCAGGGCTGCTCTCAATCTGACCCTTGACCTTGGGATTGATGACCGCCAGGACACGTGCGTAAAATTGACTCAACTTGTTCTGCAGGTGGTGAACAAATGTCTGTGCCGTAGACATGGGCATGGCTTTGGTCACTGTGTGGCCAGCCTCCTGATCTTTGTCAACGACAGCTGCGATGAAGAGCTCGACAATTTCTTCGGCATCCTTAGAGAGAGGGACGACGTTGAGCAACATCACAACCAACTGTGGCAAAGTCAGAGAGGGACCAACCTGGCTGGAGAGGTCCACAAAGGACTGTAGAAGAGCTGCACTCACAGACTCTTTAGCCTTTGATCTGAAATCTGGGCTGTCAATGTTAGCCATGGTGCTGGTCCGGCGGCTGGGCACAGGGGAGATACCTGAACTACAGCCAGCTGTTCCTCAATGGGAGACGAAGTCCTGCTGGAGCTAGAGAAGTTCTCCAGTTGGGGCATGATTTCCCCAACACCTTCCTTCCCTTCATAGAGATAGCGCTCTGTAGTACACGCTGGAGACAAAGGAGGACTTTTTAGCCATCCCAGTGTCCAAGCAGCCCAAGATCTCCCAAAGACCATGTTAACATTCTCGTCCACATTGTCTGAGTCGGACAACTCTGCAGGAGTCAAACCTAACTCTTCTTAGGTGATGGAGCCCGTTTTGAAGAACGCAGCTAGTGTAATCTTCGGTTTGTGCAGGATGCTCCTAGAAGCTGATGCAATCCTTTCGTTGATGGTGGGACAGGTGCTAGGCTCCCCTGTCTAGGGAGTGCCCCTAGGCAACGTGGTCGTTGGGGCTGGACGGCTTGGCCAGGTCCTCATCTTCCACAGCTATGGCTACTTCCTGGGTGTGAGACTTCACATCTAAAACAAATGCCTCCACTATTCTCAACAATTCCATTTGGAGGGAGTGAGGGGTCACTAGTGGCGTTCTCAGGGCTCTCGTAATGACCTCACTGACGTTTTCAGTGGCACAGTCTTGGACAGCTTCCTGAGAGTTTGGCTTTCCTGCACCATGGTGGTTTCTGCAATGTCGATGCTATGTGCCTGCAGACAAAAGAACAAGGAAGAACACCCTTAAATGATTTTATGCGTTATTCAATTAACAAACATTTAAAACTAAATTGAGTATATAGAGAGCTTCAGTGATTTAAAAAATATGTAATGTAGAAAGTGAATCACTTCTAACTCATGAGTCAATACATTGTACTTAACATCAGATGGAGACACAACACCAGCGACCCTGCAGGGATCCATCAAACTCCGCTAACCTCGTTGCTGCACCGTTCAATCTCCTCATCAACAAGTTCTTCCTCGTCCATTTCACAGAGTGAGATGTTGGCCTGCAACAGTAGTGGGTCAGACAGGACTTTATCTTTGGACTCACCCCGTGGCAGATTTGGGGTGACTGATGTGTTGGCAAAGCAGGCAACAGGAACCGACAACACTCTGACCCTCGTCTGAATGCTCAGGTACAATCTCAGTGTGTCGCCCTTGACCCTGGAGCAGAATGGCTCCCTCTCAACAGCGGCGCCTTCCGCCTAGAACCTTTCAGACACTTCCGTCACGTCCTTAACGAAACCGTCTACGAGCGCGGACTCGGCCCAGGATGCTGACCTGCACTGACACAGGGCAGATGCTGGTCCGACACAGGGCTCCAGGAGTTGATGTTAGGGTAGCTGACAAAGGTGCTGAGGACCAGAGCACCACCAAATGCACCTGTGTGTCTGTGTGTGTGTGTGTGTGTGTGTGATTGGGGTGAAATGTGTCTCACAGTTGGAACTTAAAATAGTTGAAATAACATTTCTGACACCATTTACCTCCAGTTTGACTTTTGGGTCTAATTGACCCGAACAGTATCTATGTAATATAAACATGCAGGGGGTGGTTGCAAATATGTGAGATGAACCATTTTAATTTTATATGTTGATTACACTAATTAAGGCACACAGAGGAAATGTCATACTGAAAAAATACTTTTAACTACTTTTCCTACATTTTCAAACTATAAAACGGGTCAATTTGACCCGGAACATAGCAAAAGGGTTAATCGGAGGCTAAGGTTTCACTCCATAGCTGTTCTTTCGGTATGATCAAGCTCAAGATCCACCATGATAGTCGGCGACGGTATCTTGAATACTGTCTGCGTTGCCACTTCAACTACCATTTTGGAGTTCTTGGAAAAAGAGCTCTTGTACTCTGCAGAGAAAGGGACAACTGAGTTTGTTGTTGAAAAGTTACACATTTTACCAAAATTAAAGAATAAACAAATTGTATTGATAAACTTGCATTGTCTCTAATTCCACTAGATAGACTTATTCACTGCCTATGGGAGAGAGGGAATATTTTATAAACATTCGGGTAGAAAGGCTTGACAAACAGAATTTTACTTTACAGTTTCACATCAGGTGTTTGACTTGTGCATCGTCTAGGACTGAGCAGTTGAGAAACGTGAGGATTACAGAGTAGAAAAAGCACTGGTAGTCTCCATCTAACTCCATCGCGATCTAGTTCTCTGGAAACTTGAAGATGGGTTGTCGGTCCTTAAAGTTATTCTGTCTCGTAACAGCTGTTAAGCAGAATTTTGCATGCCTTTCGGGGATTGCATCCACCGCGCGGGAGCGCACACGGAAAGTGGAAAACAATTGAGGCTAATGTTTTAAAACAACATGATATTCTAGAATCTAGATGAAATTACGTGAAGTGTGTAGTAAGTCAAGTACGTCATTTCTCTCGGAACAGGAACCGACGATGGGCTAACTTTTTCTAATACGATTATTCTAAAACAATTGATCTGAAGTTCAGCTATGTAGATATTTCTGTGAGCTATCTCGTTAGAAAACAGTCTTCTTATTTAAGCCCCCATGACTTTAGTAGGGATGCAAGTCTCCAATACAAAGCATAATAGCCCAAAATAGGTGCAGATGATTGCGTTTAACCCTGAAATGTCCTCAAAAACATTTGAGAGTGAAATGCATTATTCGGCAAAACATGTTAGCATATAGGCTACCAGCAGAGATAAGCACCCCGTTGTTATTTCAGGCTAAATCAAGATGGTTTAACGGCACATTCTAGTCCTAATAGCCCGACATACGAGCAGGGAACAGCGTTTAAAACGTGTGAAAATAAAGATTAGAGGGGAATGCATTATTTGTCAGACCAGATTTTACACCTTTTATTACACCTCCTGAGATGTGTACACCTTTGTTTTTTCAAGCCATATGAATGTTAGTGAATGTGAATGAAATTCTAGATTTCAAGGGATAAAAGCCCAAATAAGTAGGTCAGAGTGTTTGACCCTCAAGTGTCTAAAGATACATTTTAGAAATAAATTCTAAATTGGATTATTCAGCTGAACATACTTTATTCCTGCCTAGACATGTTCCCCGTACCTTCAGACTATGAGTTTCAAAGGATGAAATTCTTAAATTCAGGTCATATTAGTCCGGTCTATGCGCTAGTAAAGCTGTTCCTCCTAAAATATCTGAACATGAAGATAAAGAGAGCAATTCATTTTTTTTCTCAGTAGAACAGCCCTTACGCCTGCTGAGATCAGCATCCCCTTCCTATCTCACACCAGGTAAAATGGGTTGGATTATCAATGTCAAGAAAATTAAAAAACCCGAAATATTTAAGACGTTTGTCATGACTGATACTAATGTGTCTCTATAGAAATATGTAGATGTACAATTTGAAATTAGCATGTAATGCCAAAACAATAAAATATTGTACTGTTCACTCTTAGGTCTCCAGAGGCAAAGTGTGTGATTTCAGTATTCCACTACGGTGGCCTTCACTTTTATGATGCGTCTTCATTGTCTTCCTCATTTAAATGAATTCACCTGTCCACCATAAATTTCAGTTGAGACTGACTGCGGCCATGTCTCTTTTCCAGCACTGCCTTGTTTAAAGGCAAAATTCAAAGTTCAAAGTGTTTTATTTGTCAAGTGCATTGTATAATACAGGATCATTCTGAGCAAATACATTCTTATGACATGGCAGGCAGCAACTACATTGAACAGAGCCAAAATATCCATACTAGAAATTTAAATAATATAAAAAGTAACTAAAATATACATCATGTGTACAGATGGGGGATATGGACAGTGAGAATTGGGGTACAAAATATTTTAAAAATATAAAGTGCAGGAGTGTTGATGAATATGTGCATATGATTGTGATGTGATGATGCGCATTGAACGTACATAGGGAGTGAGCATGCATATGAGAAACGTGTGATCAATGTGATCCCTGAGGTTAATGTTACTTGTTGAGATGCCTGATGGCCTGGGGGAAAAAACAGTTTTTCAGTCTGGTCGTCCGTGCCCGGATGCTCCGGTAGCGTCTACCAGACGGCAGCAGCGAGAACAGACCATAGCCTGGGTGGCTGCTGTCTTTGATGATTTTCTGTGCTTTCCTAAGGCATCATGTGTGGTAGATGCCTTGCACAGAGGGGAGATGGCAGCCAATGATGCGCTCCGCTGCCTTCACCACCCTATGGAGGGTTTTGCGGTCAGCTGGAGAGCAGTCCCCCCCCCCCTCGCTTCCTGAAGTCCACTATTATCTCCTTAGTCTTGCAGACGTTGCCAGTGCACCGACCTCATCTCTGTAGGCAGTCTCATCGTTGTTGGAGATGAGACCTAGCAAAATACATCAATGTGAACAAAAAAGTAAATAAAAATAAATAAAAGTAGTTGAAAATATGCATTTGTCAACTCACTATTTTTGAGGAGGGGGGTAGCCATATCTTCTGCCAATTCAAATAAAAAAAGTAAATCACAACATGCACCTTTTATAGTTTTAAAAGGGACCAAGTTTATGCCAATATTGTGTTTGTATTGTCAATAAAGCTTATGTTTTTTTTTTATATGTGAAACCCTTAACTATGTTATTACTACAATCGTAGATGTTATGCCAATTCTAAGCCTTTTACACAAATACACTTTTATGTCCACATCCTTTGTAGGGAACAGTGGGACTTGCTTCTTCTTCTTTTTATTTTTAGTGAGTCAGCAAATGCATTGTTGACAATCATTGAGGGAGAGTCAGACATTGAGCTGTCAGGAAGAAGTATAGTCAGTAGAGTTATTGAAAGGTCAGAGTAGTCAGACACACCAGCAGATGAGGAGGGAAAAAATGGTAATACCGAACAACCTTTTGGATTAGACAAGTGACAAGTAAACTAGGGCTCTTGAGTTTAGTTCATTATTAAGGGTAAAGGAAGGGAAATCAGGCATTCACACACACACAGAAACGCATAAAAACAAACACAAAAATAAGCACACCCACACATATACACACTTAATAATAACGTTATGTGAAAAAGATTTCATTATGCCTCTATGTTCCGATTAAGTTTCCACCTTATCCTTGAGAAGAGGACTGTGGACGTTAACATCTCCAACCATAAAGTTTTGAGGCCCACTAGAACAGTCAACACCATGGCTACACCTTCCATCCATCCATTATCAGAACCGCTTATCCTATGCAGGGTCACAGGGGGCTGGATCCTATCCCAGCTAACTTCGGGCAAGAAGCGGGGTACACCCTGGACAGATGCCAGTCCATCGCAGGGCTAACATATAGACAGACAACCATTCACACACACACAGTCACACCTACGGACAATTTAGTGACCAATTTACCTGCATGTTTTTTGGAATGTGGGAAGCTGAAGTACCCGGAGGAAACCCACGCGAACACGGGGAGAACATGCAAACTCCACACAGAAAGGCCCTCAGGTGGGATTCGAACTCAGGACCTTCTTACTGTGAGGCAACAGCGCTAACCACTGTGCCACCGGTTACACCTTCCTTCTTTGAAATCAACAAGGACATTCTCAAAAAGGGGAGGTCAGACATGCGAGGGCTTTCGAATGGGTGTTGATAAAGAGGATGACTCTTTATCAGATTTTTGATGCGGCAGGTAAAATTACATTTTTCAGGATTTCAGTAAAATAATTTAAGTTTTTTCAGACAAAACCTCCCCAAAATAGACATGACTTGTACTTTTAAACTTTTAAAATATTAAAAATTACTGAAGTGGGACATCAAAAAAATGTGCCAAGAAGATCTGCTAAAGCAATGCCCCCATTCATAACAGAAACTAAAACGAGGCACAGCAAACAGGTTCCTTCTGCCCGGTGAACCAAATCTTTCCGGTTTTGCTTGTTTTTGTTGTTACAATCAACAAGTTTTACTAAAGTGGTAGCATTGTGGCTCGTTACTTTGCACTGTTGCCTCACAACAATAAAATCCTGGGTTCAATCCCGACCTGACCCAAGGGCCTTTCGGACCCAAGGGCCGATCTGTCCAGGTTGTACCCCGCCAGTCAGCTGGAATAGGCTCCAGCCCCTTGCGACCCTACAAAGTATATGCGATATAGCTAATGGATGGAAGTTTTACTGTTGGCTATGACTCTGGATTATGTTTATGCCTTTGCTTTCAGTGTCAGATTGTTGTAGATTTCTGAAAGGGGACTGTAGCAATCGCGTGCCACTACTGTCGGCGTTACCCTCACACACAGACACAGGAGACAGTGGTTATCGCTCGTTGCACTTCGTGCTTCTTTATTAGTGTTTTTGCTTTTTAACACAACATATAGCTCTCTTCTCCGCTCCACTCGTCAGTCATCCTCCTCCTCTCTAGCTTCTGGTCCCACTTTTAACAACCCCAGGCTCACTGTTGGAATCAATCAGAGGCAATCAGCGCAATCAAACAATTAGCAATTATTGGCGCCGATTACCTCCAGCTGTCAGTTGTGGTGAAGGATCCGAGAGCCGCTCCTCTCGTTCTCTCTCTGCAGCCGACGCTTAAACCTCGCCCACCCCACCTCAGGGACCTTTTTTGAATGCGGCATAAGCATTGTGTAGAGGAGATGTTTGTAACCCCCTCCTTCTTTGGATAATAATAATACATTGAATTTATAAGGCGCCTTTCAAGGCACTCAAGGTCGCCGTACAGTAATATAAAAAACAGTTCTCATAAAAATAATAAAAATGAAAATAAATAAAATAAGATAAAAATAAGTGGTATACAATTAAAAAGGCATGGAGCCTGCAATCGAGCATTAAAAAGCATCACGTGGGTCAGTAAGCCAGCCTAAACAAATGGGTTTTGAGGTGGTTTTGGAAACAGGAAATTGAGTCCAGATTTTCCAGGATCTCACTCATTACTATGTGTTTACTATATTTTCGATTGGTAGGTGATTTTATAGTGTGCCAGTTAGGTGTCTTATATTCTGATTTATGCACTTGCATTATTAACAGTGAAAATTTTCTCAACAACTCTTAACAACACATCCAAATCAAAAACAAAAAAACCCTAGACCCTAGAAGTTCAATCAGGTTTCCTGTGAATTAAGCCATAGAATCTAAGTCTTCTTTAAAACCACACAATTAATGAGTTTTTCTAGTTTTATGATTTGTACCCATTGGTGGAAAGAGTACTGAAAAATCCTACTCAAGTTCAAGTAATATTAGAAGTCAATGATATTACTCAAATAAAAGTAAAAAAGAATCTTATTTGAAAGTATTCAAGTAAAAGTAAATTTCCATTACTAAAATAGAATTCTCTCAAAATGTATAGCACGAGATTTTCCCTAAATTGACAAACAAAGCTTTTCATCAGCATAATTTTGACACTAGCGAAATTGGTTGTGCGGAACTTTGACCCCCAGAAGCATTTTAGATTTACTTTTTAACCGATTATTGGGAAAACGCCATAAGCTCCAATGTCATTGTTGTGGATTCGATCTTTACACACTCACAAAGATAAGCAAAATAGAAAACAATGAGACACCGGCACAGAAATTGTTGAATTCAAATACTACATTGTTGTACAACAAACTTGTACACCCAAGTTAACCAAATAATAAAGTTTGATACCAGTATTTTACCAAAACAGCACTTCTGCAAAGGATAAGCTCGTTCGCAAAAGAATCATACTCTACAACATATAAGACGCGATCCAAAAAAGAAAGATGTGTAACACTTAAGTCTGCTCTCTCATTTCCACCTCAATAGAATGCCAGCCTTGATTTTTACAATCAGAAACAGATGTAGTGAATTTAAAGGCATGCAGCTTCAAAGCTGGAGAACAATATCCAGCCTAGAGGTTAAACAGTGACCTCTAAGAAGCTATGTTCCACTAAAGGGTCATTAAACTTACAATGATTGATGCCTTGGTTTAAAAGCACATTCCATAGCAGATTGCTTTAACATCATTTTAGAAAACGCTCCTCATTTCCGACCTTGAATATCGACACTTGCATATTCAAATTCTGATAACAATTTTATTGTGCATACCAGAGAGCAGAGACTTTGAATTGTCTTTTGAAATGACTAGATTTAGAGTTTAAAAGTTCAGCTGTTTTAGAGTGATCCTTGATTGCGCTTATTTTTTTTTATTATTGTGTGATTTGGGCGTGATCCATTTAAACATTACAAAACAATGATAAAACATTCCTTACGTTCCAATACAATAATAAACATTCATTTATCTTTTCCACAAGACTCTGTTTACCGTGGAGACAATAGATGATGATTATAGCCAAGTTGTTTCCTGGTGCAGCAAGGTCTAAACGATATCTTAGATCTACTGACTTACTGGCAGTGTCTAGGTAAAAACTTTAAAAGATAGTGTGTTCCTCCTCCACTTTCTATGTTGTTTGAGACCGGTTGGCTACTGTGCATACAAAGCCACTGTTGCCACCTAGAAAGACAACATTACAGGCTAGTCTATTTGATCTTTTTGTGTTCGTGCTCTGTCAAAGCTGTTGGACTAGTCAACCACAGCCCATGGTATAGTATCACCTCAAGGGAAAGATATACTCTTATTTTTATACATATTCGGAAATACCTCCCAACATTTAGCTAAATATGTGTTTTTTTTCAGATAATATTAATATCATTACTTGTAATAATAAGAAACAGGACATACGGTACTTCGAATGTTTTATTTGATATTTATATTAATTAATTATGGGTGTTACAAAAGCCATACACCAATATAGTGGAGTTTGCAGTCCTCTAACACACAATACAAATACTAGCAATTGCAAAGTAGAGAATGTTTTGGTACTTTATGATTAATCCTTTGATTTCCTCTTATTTCGACATCTCTCTCACAAAACACACATAGGCACTATTTATAATCAAGCACAACCATCAGAAAACAGCACTGCATTTAAAGATTGTTTTTATATATAAAGAATTGCCGATTCTTATAATTACCATAACAGCAAATATTTTTACAAGGATGGGGTGAATTATTATAATGTGTGTGCGTGTGTGTGTGTGTGTCTGTGTGTTTCTTTCTTTTATATAATTATGACTTTTTACTCTTTTGATGTGTCAAAGTTGTTTGACCTGAGCTGGATACTGCATAATTACTTTCTGTAGAAATGAGACCCACACTTCGGAAATTAAGAAGCCACTCAATGCTATTAGAACGTTTTCTTTGAGTGGCAACTTCCACATCAAAGCAGTGGGACTCTCTTTCTTTCTCCATCACAGCAACTCACTATCTAACACGTACAATGCTCAGAAATACTATCTAAATATTTATCACTGTACAGTGCCAAAAAATACTGACTCTGATTTTGAGTATCTGAAATTTATATGTGCACTGACACAGGTCGCACTGGGTGACAATTCACCAGTAGCAAAAATTATTACTGATCTGACGTGAAGAAGAAAAACTTAATCAAATGTGTAAAAGATGCACTATTGAAAGTCATAAGGTATTAACTGTTCATGATTGAAGTCATTTAAAATATGTGATTGTTTCATACTATTGTCATTATTACATCTGGTTAATCAAAATTTGTTTGGATGTTTGTAGAAATGGTATTTTTCTATCCGGAAATGTTTATGCTTAAATGGCATTCTAGCATCACCCTCGGTGACAGTCAGTACCTGCCCAAACCACATATATAATACATTAAGTAGTGAAAACCCGAATTTGAATTCATTAACATTTGATTTTACAATACCCTTATATAATTGTCAACATGATCAATTATCATTAAATATGTATACTTACATTTTGACCTCTAAAGTCTGGGTATTTTCCAAACATTCCTTGGCTTTGTTGTCTGAAATAACAGTAGCATTTTAAAATTAAGGCATGCCAACATAAAACGTTAGAAAGTCTCGGCTAAACAAATATCTAATCTTTTAAGGACTGGTACTTACAGGCTGATGAGTGCTTCCATATGTCTTGATCCAGACCTCACAAAATGTGTTTGAGGATGATGGTTGATGCCAATCCAAGTCACACCAAGATGATTGCATTGATTGCTTCCTATTTCAACCAATTTTGCCTGTGTCTGAAAAATTCTACATCTGCCCGTATGAACTAAAATAGGTAATAGCCTGGCAGGAAAATATATAACATTTGTGAGTTAAAATCTTTTGTTTGTTCTGTCACAATTAATTTGGAAAAAGCATTGCCTACATTTCTTATGCATTTTTTACAATTCTGCAAAAGTCGAAGTCATAGTTAACTATAAAACCAGATAGGTGACTTTTGATGTTGTCAACACACGGCAAATCCATTTCAGACAACAGTATCCAAACATAACACGTACTGAAGCTTTACTAATGTGATTTTGTTTCTGACTTTGTCAAGGTTAGTTATGGTGATACTATTTAAGGTCTATGTATAATTGAGTATTGAATATGCAGATAAAGACAAACCTTTTTAGAAATCTCACAGTTTACAACAACCTTTTGTCTGCTGTATTTACAGAAGTCAGGGTTAGATAATGTATCTATCTGTATTAACTATATCAATAAATTATACAAGACTACACTTACATGTTAAGTACAAGAAGAACCCGCAGCTCTTGACAAATCAGGTTTTCTGCTTGTTTAAGATGTATGCTTGCTCTCTGTTGTGGGTAAACGGGGTTGTGGGTAAAAAAGTGAACAAATAGTTTATGTGTTTTTTTCCTGCCATGTGGCTCAATGTTGGAACTTCTGATAGGTTCCTGAGAAGTACCATCCCCCTGCTGTGCCGCCAGCCTACACAGGAATGTGTTGTTACACCCGTCGTTACATGTAATCCAACACTTTCAGTTTCCAAATTGAAATAATCATTAAAACTAGTTGGTTGTCAACTACTACTATATTTATCAAATTAAACACCTAACATTGATTGTTCAGTAATTTGAAAGACAGTCAGCTGTTCTGCGTATGCAGATCATAAATTGTTTTAGTCTTGCTACCTTTAACGCTGTACAAACAAAAAATAGTTAACCTATAGCCTACTTAGCTAACATTAATAGATAACAGAGTTAGCTTGCCAGATAAATGTGTGTTGTAGGGTATTCTGTTTTTTCATTTGTCATTGGCTTTATACATTGCGTTGTTCATTGCTGTGCATTTGTAAGTGCCTATTGCGTTGACTTGTACAATGCTTGTTGCCTATTGCTTTGGCTTTATATCATGCCTTTGTCGTTGCGTTTGTCATTTGTAATAACAATGCTGATAGTTACACAGCCTTCCACCCACTAAATGTTTACATCGTTGTTGTTAGTTTTGCCTTCCATTAATGGCAAAATTATGCAACTGGCCTTGCGTTTGTCAGTGGCTTTTGGGTCAGTTTCATACATTGCGTTTGGTCATTGATTTGCATTTTGTTTTTGTTTTTCAGGAATTTCAAAATGTTGAATGCAAGAATTTCAGATAAAAAGGAAAGTATTTTAGTTGAACAGGAAGGCGTTTTTGTTCAAGACTTTTCATGCAGAAAAGATGGGAAGCTGAAGAGACAAAGATGAAGCCACTAAGACATGTGTGGTGTAAGTATAGAAGTTCTTTCTTGATCTTGGTGTGCACTCTATTCTTCAGGCGTCAATCATTTCATAACCCTCCCTAACTTTTTGATCTCATTAAAAGGCTTATGCAAAGCATTCATGTGTTTGTGTATGGACAGGTCCTGTGTTATTTCATCTCCTGACTCCCATCATTAGGCATAAATATGTTTTCTTCAGAAATGCATCAATTACAGCCTTTGGGCTTAACTTTAGATCCAGAGTAGGTACCAGTTGAGGCTAGAGGTGATTAATAAAGAAAGGAGGGGGGTAGCCATGTCTTCTGCCAATTCAAAATAGAGTAAATCACAACACGCACCTTTTATAGTTGAAGTGACCAAGTTTATGCCAATATTGTGTTTGTATTGTCGATAAAGCTTTTTTTTTTTTTTTTATATGTGAAACCCTTAACTATGTTATTACTACAATTGTAAATGTTATGTAATACTAAGTCTTTTAAAATACACTGTCATGTCCACGTCCTTCGAAAGAAACAGTGGGACTTGCTTCTTATTATTTTTATTTTTAGTGAGTCAGCAAATGCATTGTTGACAATCATTGAGGGAGAGTCAGACATTGAGCTGTCAGAAGGAAGTAGAGTCAGTAGAGATATTGAAAGGTCAGAGTAGGACACATCAGCTGATGAGGAGGAAAAAAATGGTAATACCGAACA
Organism: Galaxias rostratus; assembly: GCA_036024795.1. Taxonomy (NCBI): domain Eukaryota; kingdom Metazoa; phylum Chordata; class Actinopteri; order Galaxiiformes; family Galaxiidae; genus Galaxias; species Galaxias rostratus. Next base: position 1,583 of record JAVQJS010129963.1, on the reverse strand, counting down.
AATTATTTTTTCTAATCCATCTTGGATTAGAAAAGTGACAAGTAAACTAGGGCTCTTGAGTTTAGTTAATTATTCAGGCTAAAGATGGGAAAACAGGCATTCATACACACACAGAAACGCATAACAACAAACACAAAAATAAGCGTGTGCTCATAACGTTATGTGAAATAAATTTCATTATGCCTCTATGTTCCAATTAGGTTTCCACCTTGTCCTTGAGATGAGTAATGTGGACATTAACACCTCCAACCATAAAGTTTTGAGGCCTTCTGAGTCCTTCAAAAAGTACAGCGATGACCAGGTCTTTGAGGCGATATCAACCCATACATACCAGCGGGGGGATCTTGTCTCTAGGAACATCCTTAGAGCTACTTCAGTAGTGGTGGAAACCTTTGGAATGGCAATACATGTTATGTCTCAAATATCTTAGGATCCACATGTATTGGGCAACAAACACAAAGGTCCCTATCATCACCGACTCAATTATAAGGAACAGATTTTTCTAAATCAGCCAGTGTACAAAAGTCCATTGTCTAAATTAGGTTTACAAATTGACAAAGGCATGCTGCATAGTTAAGAGCCCTTCTGTTAAAATCAAGTATAAACGTTGCTAATGCCTTTGTGGTGTTTTTTTTATGTGCTACATGACATCAGGAGCAAAATATGCAGTCAACACCATGGCTACACATTCCTTCTTTGAAACAACAAGGACAGTTTCAAAAAGGCAAGGTCAGACATGCAAGGGTTTTTGGATGGGTGTTGATAAAGAGGCTGACTCAGATTTTTTATGGGGCAGGTAAGATCAAATTTTTCAGGATTTCAACAAAGCAATTGACGTTGTTTTCAGACAACACCCCCCCCCCCACTTTTTAAGGGTTTAGGAATTTTTTTGCCAAGATCTTCTGAAGCACCGCCCCCATTCATAACAGAAACTAAAACGCAGCACGGTGGGGCAGTGGTCCTGGGTTCAATCACCATCTTGACCTTTCTGTGTGTGAGAAAGATATAATATATGTTGGGTGAGCAAGTATGGCGTAGATTGGCTGCCGTGGTATCACTCAGACTGGGTGTAGTGTTTTATAGCTGTCGGTTCATTGGTCAGTGTATGATATTAATTGGTGATCTAATTAACCGACCGATTGTCGAGCCTCTGATTCAGGAGGAGCAATGTGGATTCCGTCCTGGCCGTGGAACAGTGGACCAACTCTTTACCCTAGCGGGGCTACTTGGAGGGGCATGGGAGTTTGCTCATCCAGTTTACATGTGTTTTGTGGACTTGGAGAAGGCCTACAACCGTGTTCCCCGGGGGGTCTTGTGGGGGGTTCTGCGGGAGTATGGGATATCGGGGCCGTTGATACGAGCCATCCGGTCCCTGTATGACCGTAGTGAGAGTTGTGTCCGTATACTCGGCACCAAGTCAGACGCGTTTTTCAGTGGGTGTTGGACTCTGTCAGGGCTGCCCCTTGTCACCAATTCTGTTTGTGATTTTCATGGACAGAATCTCAAGGCATAGCAGGGGTGAGGAGTGTGTCCATTTTGGGGACCTCAGAATTTCTTCTCTGCTGTTTGCAGATGATGTGGTT
>JAVQJS010129960.1:0-10605 GCA_036024795.1 Galaxias rostratus | reverse complement strand
TGTTCAAGTGTAAAAATATAATACTAAACATTTAGACAAAGGAAATACCCATAATATCTAATTTAATAATACTTCATAATAATTTGTAATAATTTAATAAGCTCAATGTCAAATGGTTTAGATTTTCTTGGTAGAGTACTTTTCCTGAGATAGTGAAAGATGAATACACCTTTCAGTCAAAACTTTGAACTATGCGCAACGATGCTGTAAATCAATCTTCTTGCCACTCTAAAACTATCCCTAGATTCCCTGTGGAAGTTGAACACTAAACTATGCATACAAATTTACTATTACAAGTTTCACAACAATGGAAACTACATTGCTAAAACATTAATCTATTTATTTAAAAAAACAGTGACCACATAGATTAGGAGGCCATGCCTTTCTCCTTTTAGCATTGTGCTAAGTCAAACATAGTGGCAAAGCGTCTCCAGTGACTTTGTAATGTAGCCATTATTCAGGCAGGAAAGGGACACCATAGGTAAACACAAATTATCTCCAAGCCTTTCAGCTGCAACTGAAAAAAGAATATTGCCGGTTGCTAGAGAACAATCTTCTGTGTAAGAACATGACAACCAGGCAATCCTGGTTGCCATGAATTAGGAGAAGTGTCTGATAGATGTACTGTACATCCGTGGTGTATTTTCCACTGTTGAAAGAGCTGCTAGCATTGTTCTCTTCTGACACAAAGAGGCATGAGAACTTTGAGCTCAGGTTGCACACCAGTAACATGTTTTTTTCCAGTGTATCCCTGTCGTCCTCTCTCAGGATCAAAGTAGTTCCACTATATTCACACATAGTATGGGGAAAAAGTAACACATTTCATACTCACATTGTCCTCTCTGTTATGTGGGAGGTCTTTGAAGAAGAGTCTATGCTTTGGTCGTCCTTTTCCAAGTATGGTTCTGCTGGCTCCTTCCCAACATCCCCAGAATCTGAGCCCAAATAAACCCTCTTGGCAAAGAACTTGTGAGTCTGAGATAGTTTTATACTCCTGCGATTGTTTTCTTCCACTCCTTCTTCCTCCACAAAGGGGCTGTTCGCTGAGCCGGTGTCCAGGCTTGACTCTTGTGGCTGGGCTGATTCTGTTGTGAACTCCCCTGGGGCTGCTGCTGTGGAGACGGCTGGTTTTGGCAGGCTGCCACTGGACTCTACTGCCTGAGCGGGGGCAGAGGTAGGATCAGTGGCACCCTGGGTTTCCGAGTCCACTGCAGAACTGACAGGCTCAGGTATGGCCGGCTGCTGAGACTGGTCTGCAGCACAGTCCTCCCGCCCCAGCACTCTCAGCCTCTCCCTGGTGTCCTTCGCCTCCCTCTCCCCCTCCTCTCTCCCAAGGTGTGTTTCCACCCACACTGCTTTGTGGAGCTGAACGGGAGAATCCCCCGGGGGGGACTGCTCTCCTCCTGACATAGTGCTCTGTTGTGGGATGGACGTATCCCCTGAGGTGCTGCTATTGCTGGATTTCAGAGCCCTCCTTCTGCTTCCCGAATCTTTCCTCCTCCCCATGCTTGGATCGCCGTCTTCCTCCTCCTCCTTCTCCGTCTGAGCTGGCTCTGAGCTGGACGTGGAACGGGATCCCAAAGTCACTCCCACCAGGGCCGTGTAGCTCCCGTTCCCTCCAATCTTCACGGACGTCTTCCTGGACGCCGCGTCAGGGGAGGTGACGCCCGGGGACGTCGGCCGCTCCGCCTTGGACTCGATCTCGAAGGACCTCAGCATGACGTGAGCCAGGGGCCCTTCCTCCTCGGGGCCCTCTCCGTTTCTCAGAACGGTCTCCTCCAGGTGGACGTGCAGCCTCTTGCCCACTTCCTCCACCACCGAGTCGGTGAGGCCCTGCTCCGACGGTACGTCAGCGGGTGGGGACCGAATGTCCGCTGATCTGGGACTCCCGTTCCCAGCATGCCTCTCCGCTTGAGCCGGGCCCTCGCTCACCGAGCACAGGTGCACCTCCCTCACACTGCTCAGGCTGCCACTGTCACTGTCAGCGAAGGGAAGGTCCCCGACGACTGCGGACATAGAGGCCAGACTGGTGGAGCTGGGACTTCTTTTGGTCCTCTCGGCCCCTTCCCCATGGTGTTCTGTCCCAGCGAGCCCTGCTACGTCACTCGCTTTCTGGACAAGGCTCGTGGTCGTCGGTCCTTCCTCCTCTCTGTATTGAGGAGAGCCAGGGGAGGAAAGAGAGACCGAAGAGCCCAATGGGGGTGCATCGTCAGAGGTGTCTGAGAACTGCCGGCTAAGGCTCTTCTTTCTCTTGGAGTTAAAGAAACTGCCGATGCGGCGGAACACTCCTCCCTTTTCTTCCTAGGAAGGGGAATGAGAAGACGGAAAATTATGCATTTCATGATCTTGGTGTGGTTCAAAGGAAGGATAATACAAATGCTATTGCTGTGCTAAGGTACATGTGGCAGCGTACATGAAAGCAGCCTCAGATCCATGCACCACTGGTAATCTGATGAAGCGTGTGATTGAGGTGAACAATGTGTATTTGACGACAGTGAATCAGGTCTTTCAGTGGGAATATAATAAGGCTGGAACACCTGTGCGATGACGTGAGGCTGCTATAACATTTCAGAGATGCCCAGCCCAAGAGTCACTAAGCACAGGTGCACTTAACCCACAGCAAGATAGATTAAGTTACAAAAGAAAATCGGACTTGGCAGGCTGATATATAATGTTGAAATTACGTCTTCAAGTCAAACACATATACATTGAAACCAGTTGATGAGTGTTATTTGAACAGCAGTAACAGTGTGCCTCAGTTGCTTCTCTCTATTTACACAACAGCACCAACCACATTCATCATATCAACTTGATGATAAGCAACACTTATAAGCAACACTAAGCAAAGGTGTTGCAATCTGAGTTGCCTGATTGTGTAGTAGGCACAAGATAAACAAGGGCAAAGATAAAAAGAAAATTTCAGACAAAACAGTTTAGACACAAGTAGTAAACCTATTTCACCTGTCTGTAACCTTGCATGTTAGGACAACATCCCTGCCAACACAAAATACAGGCTTTAAAATGCTACATACCATTTCAATGTCCCCTGCTGAAATTTAACCTTCCGTTTCAAATCCTAACATGGCCGGCTAATCATTAGCCCACAAGCATAAAAGGTAGATGATTATCAGTTTAGATCTGCCTTCTCAAAGTAGGTCAAAAGTGTCCAGCTCCCGTCGAGAAAGTGAAGAATGAAAGTAACCTCAAAAATAGTCTGTTCCTTTCAAAGACTGGCAATAAGACAAACAGAAAGACAGACACCAGTGTTCAAGTCCATCTGCCTTTCTGGCTGGAGCATGCCTAGTTTCAATGTTGAGTGTGCCTAGAAGGTAAGATTCCCTCAAACAAGACTGTATGGACGCTATTGTGAAAGCGCCTTCACATGGCAAACGGCCCCATGCATTAATTATCCAGCAGTGAAACATTTGGGTGTGGAAGGCCTGCCAAAAGAGACACACCCTTCCTAGTTTAAATCAACAGCAAATCGGCCATTTCATTAAAAACATGAGGATTAATAAGTGCCAGAGCTAGCCCCCTGCTCACCAATATAACTATCTATGTGCACGTCTTTTGTCTTTTGATCAGTACTGATATATTTGTTGTCATAATACTGAATAATAATATTTGTAGGAATATTTTGACTAACTTAATTAGGCTATCAGATACTCAGGCTATAAGTTGCTCAACGGTTACTGGTAGGAATACATAACAACATGGTTGTTCTACGTTGAGTTTCACAAGTTAGTTTTCCGACAGACTTCCCTGCCTGCACTTTCCAACAGGATATTCCTCAAATAAAACTCCTGCTTCAACATTGTTCATTGTTCTGCAGTTGGCAAACATTGTCATACATTTCACAGAGCATATGAAAGAAACAGACACATAGTTTATGGTAATTTCCTTACATATACAGAAAAAATTATAGTAAAAAACCCCACAATAAACGTGCTTATGGACATATTCATAGCAATGGATGTTCACCATAGTTGGCAAGATTAAATGTTACATAGTTCTTTTGGCCTAAAGATATTTGCTGTACCACCTCTCCAAACAATTACATTAACATTCATCATGTAAAACCATATAGGCCTAAAACTGTCTCACTGACATCAGCACGTTAATAAAAATGTCTCTTCCTATGTCTGGGCCGGAAATTTGTTTTTCTTTAAGTATTTTCAGGCAAAACTAAAACCAGCCGTCCTCTTACCCCCTAACCATCATCTTTATCCTCTTGCTAATCTTATCTGTGCCCCACAACCGAACCATAACCACAATCCTTTAAGTCCTGTTATTGTCAAGGCAAAGAGGAAAAACTTTTCAAACTAGGTATTTTAAAACTTGTCATCTATTGAAGAATAAAGAAGTAAGGGCTCGCCATTTGGTCGTCTCAAGTCAGAAATGTCATTAGATAAGTAACAAAAGACATTGTTAGGTCCCCATTATTGTTGAAAATCCAACACACACACACACACACACGAGCGCGCGCACGCACGCGTGCATGGTTGGAGTAGTGTACATGAGGATTCCTCTAGTTGGGCATCTTAGCTTTCAAAAGCATTGTTTGGTTATATGAATCCTATTAAGTAACCCTAAGAGGCATTATCACTAAAAAGACATCCGAATTTACACTAAAATGACTGCAGTATACTGTATCACTGGAACCTGTTTGAATTCCTGAAATGTCATACCATATAAATTAAGCATACACATTCCAGAGTGAATCATATTTTTTGTAATTGTCAATGTCTATACATATGAAATTCAGTCAAGCTTGAAACAATACAAGGCCAGTACCACAATATAATATATGTCTAAGAATAAGATTATAAACAAAATATCCACCAACACTGGTAAAATCTTTAGCTGGATGGTAAATTCCACAGACGAGGCTATGCTAGGGCTTGTTACTACACTCTGCTGCCTCCTACTGTCTATTAATAGCACTGCAACAGATAGCACATGCTCTAGAAGATAATCTGTTTTAAAATGAGTAGATAGATCTGCTCTGTGTCATAAAAACCTACACAACATGATATAAGCTTACAAAAGTGTTAGATTGCAACAATAATGTACATCACAAGGCTTTGAAATAAATACGTTCACAAGCAGTTCGACAAACTGCCCTAAAGTGCGCAGGCTGCGCACTGAGGGTAACATCCAATCATTTCTATAAACAAAATCAGAGGAGTTGGTGACTGACCTTGGAGGATCTGGTGGGCGAGGTGGGGCTGGTCAGGTGACCCATTGTAAAACTCATCATGGAGGAGCACTCAGAGTTGGGATCCCACTCATCTAGTTCAGTTCTGAAACTGCACTCTGTAGATACACTGATCTGGTCAAAGCTCCTGGGAGAGAAAGAGAGGGAGAAATAGAGGGAAAGGGAGAGACAGGAGAGGAGGGGGGGGCAGTCAGAGAGAAGTAGTTACTTCTAGCCGTATGCCAAAAACCCCTAAGTCACACGCTCACTCAGACATCCCCCAATACGTAATACGATTGTCTCTTCATTTCTTTTTTTAACCAGGAGACTATCCTGCCATTGTTTTTGCCGCTCACTATCTAGGTTGGGCACGTAAGTATATTAGGACGCACACTTGACTTTGCCATCGCCCAAGCAATAAAATTAAGAGCAAAGAAAAATACTATGACACCGGTTGAACAACATTCAACAACCTTGACTGTTGAATCAGAGTTCACACCTGCGTGCATGTAGTTAGAATGTCAGCGAGAGATCTGGGAGGTTCATGTGGAGGGAGGCACCTCATCTATTTCCATGAGCCAAAGAGACTCGGTCATCTGGACCCGAGCTATTTGGCCAGCCAAAATCTTTATTCCTATTTACAAGCACATATAAACAACCCGAAGCTTTGAGGTGCACTTTGATTTGTGACAAGACGTCAAACAGTGCAATTCTCCGGGCACAACAACGAAGGTGATGATGTCACCAAACACACAGCATGATCATCATGTTTGGTTTTTATTTATCTAGATAAAACATAGTTTCAAAGTTTGCAACTTTACATTTTTGTATATTTTTTGATGTATCTGTATAACATAGCAGGGGTTTCAATACCTGCAGTCAAAAAGACGCATGGTACTTTGAACATAGTCTAGTCACTAGACTAGACACTAGACTCTAGTGCTTTATGTGCCCACAAGAGGGCAACTCCACATCAACTTTCTAGAGAACCCAGTAATGAGCACTTTTGAATGGATCACTTTAAGTAATGTATGGTTACTAATTAATTGTGGGTAACAATGTAAATTTTTTTTATTGATTACACAGCCTAAAAACTTTTGAAACTTTTGAAATTACTCCTATTCCGTTTCTATCTCAAACTGGGAGTGCGTCATCAATCATTCCATAGTACAATGGGAAAAGCTGACAGCTTGGCTGCCCCTTGAAAAGCTGGGTATGCAAGAGACAGTGCACCCAATGTGTGCCTTCAGTCCACTAAGAATTTGGAATGGTCTGACAAAGCAGTTAGATTGTCACTAGTGGCTTTGAACTCTCAAGCTGTCTGCTACATGTGTCTCGTGGGCCTGTAAAACAGAGCTGGCGCTGAAAAGGACTTCCTTGTTTGGTTCTCGTGAATTATGCATGGTCTCAATCCCTGGGAGCACACAAAACTTCCACACCTGGCACTCAACACTGAACAAGGTATTTACCTTTTGCGCCACCTGCCAGACTATGATACATATGATACATATGAATAACCATCATAATATGTTTTAAATATTTTTTTAAAAGCTTTTAATACTTTTTTTAATGTTTTTACATTCCTGTTTTACATTGTACAGCACCTGGTAATTCCTGTGTGGAAAGCTGCTTTATGAATCAAACTTACTTATTTACTTACTTACTTACTAATATGACAACTGAATATTTATACATGCAACTAGGAACTCTTTTGTACAAAGAAAAAGTCCATCCAATTTGAATAAAAAAATAAGAATACAAATTAATCCGCATCCAACTCCAACCGTCATGTAGTACTTGAGACTGCATTGCGAGGGACTAAGACGATGTAATGATTCTTGACTGGTTGGAGTACTATGGATCAGGAGCAAGGAAACCAGTGGAAAAGATCTGTAAGTGTGACCTATGACCTTAACCTTAAAGCCTACTTGGACGTGGCTTTTCTTGAGTTAATACATGCATATTCGGCTCGGTGGCATGCTATAAGCCGGGTGTCAAACCACTGAAAAGGTGTACCAATACCTGTGTCCTGAATTAATCCCACCTTTAACATGACCCCCTTCACCCGGAGCGACTGACCCGCCCTAGTTTTTTGGGAGAAAAGTCAGTTTGCACCATGTGCAAAGGAGGTATGGGCCTAGGCCAGTCCCAACTCGTCCAAAACCTTGTGGTGCAGAACCCAGATAAATCCAACACAGCTCCCTTTGTCATGCCTGATTGAGGCAGTTAAATCAACTTTTCTCAGGTACCCCATGGCAACTGATGTCATACAGTGAGATGATGTCTGGGTGGAATATATGTTTATCTCTCACAATACATGAAAAGGGACAAAAAAGAAAAAGCGGGGAGACTTGAACTGCATCAACTCTTTCTATGCTTTGGCATCATACCGTGTCGTTCATAGTGCCAAGGATCTCAACCCATCCACATGCCTCAACGAACAGGGGCAAACTTGCAAATAAAAGTACACAAAAACACAGAAACATGCATACGCACAGAAACTCACCCACTAAGCCAACATGAAATCCAAGACTGAGTAAACTTTAACAAGGGATGGATGGAAGTCAACAATTGTCTCATTCCCCATCCTGGCTTACGAGGGGAATTACTCACGAGTGTGGGTGATGAAAGAACATGTGTTGCAGGCAAATCTCACGAAAACTGCCAAACAAAATCAGGGTGGCGCACGGGTCTGGACAGGAGGGCTGTGTATTTGTTCCACCAGTGAAGGAGCGCTTCTGTATTGACAAGTCCCCACTGACAATACACCCTCTCTACACCATGCACCCTTTAAAGCAGCTGTGCGTGTAACCGTCCCTTCCATAGTAAATGTAAAACTGCCCTGGGGTTAATTGGGATTCAAATGAATCCTCAGCCAGTATTTGAGAGATCGGATTAGAACAATGTTCCTTTCAGAGTTTTATGCAACTTCCCTTCAATGAGCGTGAGGAAAAAGAGAAGTGGACATGTATGCCTGCCAAGTGCTGGGCAGCTCTCCTGCAGCTCGGCGGCTTGACTAGGGCCACTCTGGATTGATGAGAGACTCCATCTAAATGAGTAATCAGAACCTATCCAATGCATATGGTGAATGGTCAAAGACAAGAAGACAAGCAGAATTACTGCAGCCCCAACCTTAATCAGCTCATTCATCTGAATCCGTTCAGCTTGTAAGACGTCAATCAGCTATCGAGTGCCACAACTTGCCCACAACAAAGAACCCTAGCAGCGGGCAATAAAACAGCATGTCGTAACCACAGATAGTCGTCAAAGTGTGAGCCAATCCCAGGATCTGACAATCAACAAGAGCTCATAATCTGTAAATGTTAACTTTGGAGGCATCAAAAGAATAGAACATATACGCTGTTTGTACTCCTGTCTTAACATTCATGCCAGCTCTCAGATTGTGGTTTAAAAACAAACTGATTTTGGTATCTACTCAATGGGCAACACAACCTCATTTTTGTGTGTGTCATAATACTGACTGACTAATATATTAGGCGATTGTAGGAGCAAAGGGATATTTATTCAAGACATTAAAAAACTGTTTGTTTGTTAACTTGCCTTCATGATATTCAATAGAAAAGAGAATATGCTCAAGTGTGTCTATGTGAGCGAGAGAGAGAGCGAGAGAGAGAGCGAGAGAGAGAGAGAGAGAGAGAGAGAAAATACACAGCAAAAGCCTGGCCATGTTTACATAAGTAGGTTGAGCATGTTTGCTGTTCCTGTCAAGTTGAGCTTATGAGCCTATTGCAAAACTACCATTACCATTTACTCTGAAATGTATTCATTTTTAAGTTTGGTTTATATTATTGCCATCATAAACACATTACAACTAAATGTAACATGGCAAATGTTTCGCTAAAGGCAAACAGACACAGGCACACCATCAGTCAGTAGACAATAATCTGCTAAGGGTTACAGATTAATACACTGTCAACTCTGTCTGTAACTATGCCAAGCAACTTTTACAACTATACTGTATAAGCATTTCTGTCATAAGAAAAAGCAGTGAAAAGAATGACACTGAACCCATGTCAGCAGATTCAGGCTCACCCTAGTCACATGGAAAACATTGATAGCCAGTACTCCAAATGTACAATAAGGAAGCTCAAACACTGGCACACGCACACACACACCAGCATGCAGGGACAACATAATGTGACCTACTTAACCCTTCATTGTTGTTGTACGGCACAACACAACAAAGGGCCACTCCTATGCATTCAAGTCAAGCACGATTAGCACAGGTGGAAAACAAGTGATTTTATGGTGAGCCAATCCCATCTGCAGGGTGAAGCCTTGGCGGTAGAGACAGCAGTATGAACAGCAAACACTATGATCTGTGGACATCTATCATTACCATGGTGGAGGAGTAAAGCAGGAGTAATGGAACCTGTTTTGCACGTTGCAAATAAAGTCTGGGAAAGACCTCATAGCAGGCATCCCAACGGTCCCAAAACAAATGTTATGAAAACACATGCATATGAACAGGAATAACCAAGCTTGTCTCTCAATGCTGTTCAACCTGCATGGCCACCTAGCCCTGATGTGGCTATAGGGTTAACGATCGAGTAGACCGCATTGCAATCACTCCAAACTACTGCTGGTGCACCTGAGGAGTTGAAGCAAAGTGGCTGGGTGGGAGAGAGGCAATCAGGTCCTCCTACAGGGTGTGTGGGCGTGAGGATCCTAGCTGTGCGTCTGACACGCCGACCGGCTCTACCCATTAAATGTGACACGGACACCAACAACAAAGCCCTACCCTCGTGCACCTTTCGGGCACACACGGAATTTCCATCAATTAATTAACGCTTCAAGATATCTTCTTTCCGTGTGACACTGTGCCAGTTACATATCAGACAAAAAGCAAATGAAGGAAAGCCAGTTGGGAGTTTGGCATTGTCCTTAGATATGTTAAGGGCCTGCAGCTATAACCGACAGCGAAAAGCCTGCAGACCACTGGGTCTGCACAGTCACGTTACTACTGCGTGTGTTTTGGTATAGCCTGGAGTTACGCATAAACCATCATGACACATTGCTTTCAGATGAAAATGTTGCGACTCCGGTTATTGAATTATAATGTTTTAATGTCTATATACAGACCACACGGTTATCTTATCCACAACCACCTGTCAAAGCAATGTAAAGTGTGTCCGTTAAATTTTAACAATTCTATGTTTTTTTTTTTAACTGGTAAGCAATCCTTTCTATGTCAAGGATTTTCTTAGATTGATTTCTTGTCTCTTTTCAAAAAGTAAAATTGCGCTGTCATCTAGCACATGCGTATTAATATTGTGGCGAGCTTCAAGTTCGTTATTCAAGAAATCTCTAACAACCTAGTAATTGCAACAACGTTCAGCTTTATTGCGAACAGGCTTGCCTTGAGACACTTGGTCCAAAGAGACTAG
>JAVQJS010129942.1:0-14667 GCA_036024795.1 Galaxias rostratus | reverse complement strand
ATGGTTGATGGACACAGAGAGAGTGGTATTGTTACAGACTGGCCCTAATTAAATGTCAACTGTGGTCCCAATGAATCCCTAGTGACAGACTGCACTGTGTGTGTGTGTGTGTGTGTGTGCGTGTGTGCGTGCGTGCGTGCGTGCGTGCGTGCGTGCGTGCGTGCGGGTGGGTGGGCGTACGTGTGTGTGTACGCGTGTGTCTCTGTCTACCGTTCAAAAAATAAACCCCGGACCATGACCACAATTACTGCACCACCAGTATCTGCCTGGGAGGCAGCGTGTCATGGCTGAGTGGCTGCAGCCTCCTTTGGGGGATCAGAGCTCATCGAGACCTGTCCAAGCCCAGATGTTCAGCCCTGACAGAATTTTGAAATATCTTATCAATAAGTGGTTCTTTGTACAGGAACAATGTAGGTATTGCCCTTTCATAGAGACAAAGATCACAGAAAAGAATAGATGTGTTTTGAAACGTTCATTTACATGACCTAGGTAAATAGACCATTAAACTTTGTTGATGCTACCCTATAGATAAAGCAATAGAATCAATAAAATAGAGCGATAAAAGTAGATATACATGAAGAACGGTTTCGCTTGCTGCCCTGGAGATATCAAACGGAGCCTTGGAAAAAAGTGACCAGTACTAAGTCTGTGTACCTTCCCAAAGGGAGAGCGGAACATTAAATTGGTTCGCTGATAGCATTAGGACAGCCCATCCTGAATGGCTACTTGTAAACGAGGCCCGGCCCCTCTGTGCTGACATCAGCGTTCTCCATCTCTCACCGAAGAAGGGAACCCAATCAGCCAAAACACAACCCTGGACAGTCATCAGCTAATTAAAGTGGTATTAGCAAACACAGCACTTCAGGTTGGGGGGGCGGGGGGGGGGCACCCCCTTTTTCCTTCACCAGAACTTTGGTATCATCTTAATCCATACTGGAGTGTGTGTTTATTTGTGAAATGTCGTACAGTTGGTGAATAGAACATCCTACTTGACGAATTAACTGTCAATCTTCATTCCTTTTAAAAGAAATTAACTTTCAGCAGTACATCAGTAAGCTGACCATTTTTGTGAGGAGGGTTTTGCCTAGCACGGTACTTTTTGCTGCAAGCTTTGGCCAGTGATCAGAATGTATATTTAGAGACAGAGACTGCCTACAGCTGAGTGGTCCAGACCCAGTCATAAGATGAGAAGATGAACACTGACATATGTCCCTTTCCTACCTCCCCAATGGGTCTCTGTGTGTACAGACACAGCAGGAGACCACAGTCGAGGGTCTGACGTCTCCCTCTCTCTCTCTGTTCAGGGCTCCTTCCCAGGAAACCTCCAGCTGGTTCTGGTCCTGAGGCCCACAGCTCTCCTGCAGCGCACGCTCTCAGACATCCTCTTCAAGTTCAACAAGGATGAGTTCAAGATGAAGGTGCCTGTACGTATCGAGTGCTGACCGACTTGTTTCCCGCCCCAGTTTAAACTGCCCCACGAAATTAGACAGAGAGCTAAACAGTTACAGATGTGTATTTGTAGTTGTTGTTTCCGCTGTTGTTGATGATGACCGGTATTTGTCGATGCGCCGACAGGTCATCATGCTGAGCTGTGTGACGGAGCTCCACTCCTACATCGACCGCAGCCAGCTGACCCACGAGCTGGGAGGGACTCAGGAGTACTGCCACGAGAAGTGGATCTCTCACCGCACCGTGAGCCCAACACACACACACACACACACACACACACACACACAGACCTCCAGAGTCGAGACAACATACTCTAACACACTGCAGACTGAAATTCCAAAGAGTTACCAGATCCACATAAACAATCTCTCTGGGTATACTAGTAAAGGGACGTTGCTGATAGGACGAACAGCGCTCCCTGGGTCAGTGGCAGGTTAGGCCCTCATAACCATGTGAGCTGACCCAAACGTTTCCTGTGTCTCATGGTGTCCCTGCGTCAGGCTATCGAGGGATTCGCTCTCATGGTGAAGAGAACCGCTCAGACCCTGCAGTCGTTTGGCACGGAGCTGGCCGAGACAGAATTGCCCAATGACATTCAGGCCACCACCAACCTATTGAGGAAGCACACCGGCAAGAAGGACATGATGAGGGTACCGGCCCACTTTCACACGCGTTCAGTGTGGTGATCCATCTTTATAGTGAATGAAGCACGCCACGGATGTCTGAGTGTGTGTTTATGCGTGTGTGTGTGCGTGCGCAGGAGGATGTGCGGGTGGCTCTGGCTCAGGGCAGCAGGATTCTGGAGAGTATCAACGAGCCTGTGGTCCAAGACCCCGACCACAACATGAGTCAGGATGAGATGGAGAACCTGGCCACTGTGCAGAGGTAAGAGGGGGAATGACAACCAGGCAAACTATTTTACAGACCTTGGTTGGAAAATCACAACACCTTTTGAACTGTGTGTTTTACCTGACAGGGGCTATTGTAAACGTGTGGTATTATTTGTTGTTTGCATGTTTAGTAGTGCAGTGAATCTGTAATACTTCACCACTGCAATGTTATGATGATGGTGCTGCAGACAACTGACCTTTACAAAGTGATCATTACAGCATCATCATTTCCCCTGGGGGGAAACAGCAGACCCTGTTGGGGGGGGATTGTTTCTCTCTCAGTCTCCCTCTCTGTGCAGAGAGAGCATAGAGAAAGACATCTGACCCCCAACTCACTCTTTCTACTTCTCTCTCTCTACCTCTCTTTTGTTCCTCCTTCTCTCTGTCAGACTGATTTCCCAGCTGGATGAGACGGGGATGGCGTTCGATGAGTTCTGGGTGAGACACCAGACCAAGCTGGATCAGTGTCTGCAGCTGCGCCACTTTGAGCACAACTACAGAGAGGTGAGAGTGGGGATAGAGCTCTGCTGGGTCACGAGCAGGTTTGCGTCCTCTGGTCAGCGGCCTAACCGCTGTGGTGTTTCTCTAGGTGAGAGTCCTGCTGGACCAGGTGGCCGAGAGGCTGGCGTCCTTCTCCGAGGTGGGGATCAGTCCGGCGCACGCCGAGCACATTTTCCGCGAGCTGGGCAGCCATGAGGAGAGAGTCTGCGTGAGTGCCACTAAACCGCCCAGACACACACGCAAACACACAGCCAATGTGTTCGTGCCGGTGCCTAATATGAATTTCTATTTACTCTGTGTGTTTATATACAGGAGGTATTGGATCAGGCTTTGGCCTTGGCCGGAGAGGCGGACGTGTTGATTCAGAACTCTCACTACGCCGAAGATTCCATCCAGCCCAAATGCAGCGAGCTGCGAGCCGTTAGCGACGATCTGAGCAGCACGCTGAGGAAGAAAAAGGATCACCTTCTCAAAGCCATGGCGCTCCACAACAGCCTGGAGAGGGTGAGACACACACACACACACACACACACACACACACACACACACAAACACACACACACACACCTGCAAAACATGCTCAACAGATGCTCTAATAAATAATAAAACACTGCTGTTTTATTTATTATTGTTGTTTTGTAATAATAAAAAAAATAATAATAAAGATTATAAATAATAGTATTCATCTGTTAAACATATCCAAGTACATGGCAATTAGCCCTGAAACACTGCCACCGTGTTCGGAATTGCTTACTTAAATACTTTCTACTTCATACTCAATGAGTACATACTGCATGCTGACTACTTAAAACTAAATCGAGAATAGCACAATTTTTATTTAAAAAGATTTGATTATATTGTTAGTATTCTCAACTGGAACATTTTGGTCACCAAAACCCCGCCTTTTGTAATACTGTCAAAGCAAGACGGAAACTGTCGAATTACTGAATAAAAGCATTGTCTAGTAACCTCTCTTGGTTACTCATACATTTCCCCACATTTAGGTATGTCATCCAGGAACTTTTTCCATTTTTAAATTTCACATACTACATATTGATGGCGTACTGACAACTCATTTTCAGTCATATAGAGAATGGTAAGTATGCATAGGCCACAACTCCGAAGACAGCCAACGTGTCCGTCCGACCGTCTGCAGTGTGCTGACCTGCCAGGTGGTCGGGCGATCGTTACCACTGACATGGCACTTCTGTGTGTCTAGCCCTAGCAGCCATATTAGTTGGCTTGTGAGTGTTGTGGCACGCTCTGTTCTGACCTGCTTGTCGGTTCCACCAGCTTGCATGGTATTCTTTGGTTAACGATTTTTGGCAGTTCACTTTTCAACACATCTTCAAAATATTGAACTTTATTTCGTCTCATAAGCAAGTCGAATAAATGACTTTACTGTTCAATAAAATTATGTGTATTCTCCCCTACTTTTGTTGCGGCCATTGAGCCTTGGTCGGTAACGTTACCCGTATTAATGCAACTCTTTTTTTTATAACCTCTATTCCGACTCTCACCCTCTCTCCAGGCTTCCAAGTGGTGTGATGATGGCATATATCTGCTGGCGTCGCAGCCTGTAGACAAGTGTCAGTCCCACGAGGGGGCGGAGTCAGCCCTGGCGGAGCTGGAGCGTTACCTAGATACAGCAGGCCAGAACAGGCTGACGGACCTCAGCGCCATCTGGAGGGACTACCAGGCAGTGCTCAACCAGGACTTCAGGGTGAGGCTACTGCCTCCAGCTGGGGGCCTACAAACTCAGACGTGTCACAGAAGTCTTGCCGTTGTGAAATTGTAAATCCCTTGGTTGTGCTTTTACAGTAACGATTGACATGTCAAATTAAAGCTGGACAAAATAATTAAGAAAATATATCCATGTACTTTGGCAGTGATGGCAGACATTCGTTCATCAAAACTTTGATGTAAAGTTTAGAAAAGCCTTTTTTTGGATCTGAGGATTTACAATGTTAACAATGGCATCAGCTAAACAACATTTTAAAGCTTTTGGGTATTTTTAAGTCTGTCTTAGCTTATTGGATATTTTACTCCCTTAATTTCAGGACCAAGTGGAGAAGGTGTTCCAAAAGCAGACCTCCATGCAGGAAATGTTTGACAGGCGGACTGTCAGTCTGAAGAAGCTGGCCACCAAACAGACTCGGCCCGTCCAACCTGTGGCTCCGAGACCAGAAGCCTTCGTCAAGTCCCCTCTCGCCTCCCCAGGTCAATCCCACTGAGCAATTCAGAAACTCACCTCCTATTTAATCACATGTGCAACAACCTGCTCGCCACTCAGGCAAACAATTGAATTACTGGCCAATTATTATCCATTGGTTTACTCTGCTGTTCTGACCTTTGACCTCCCTCTCACCAGCACACACAGCGAAGCTGGAAAAAAGCCGCTCAGAGGAGGAATCAGTGAACAACTGCAGGAAGGTCAGTGGACTGTGTTTGTTTTTCCTCAAACACTACCATTAGCTCTGCTTATTGTTTGGCTGTGACCTGACGCCTTATGAGCCTTTTAGGAGGAGGACCAGCTGCAGAACGGCAGACATGCCTCCTTGTCCGAGGAGGAGGAGAACCTGGCCATCCTGAGGAGGTGAGAGTGGAGACACGAGAAACACATCAACACACGCACACGCACAGGCACTCCCCGTTGAGTTACTTAAAGCCACTGGGCCAACTGGACGACCTCATCCTTAGTTTATAGTTTAATTATTAGTTAGTGTTTTATCCATTGCTATGTTAGGTGTCTGGGTGTTTTAAAAAGCGCTTTTAAATCAATTGTTTAATTAATATGTGAATTATTATTAATATTATTGTTCTTCCTATTGTTATTATTTTTACCATCAGCATCAACAGTAAGACAGTATGACGCTGTATGTTAGATCCGTGTGGTCTGTGCCCGAGCGGTAAAGGGCCAGATGTAGTATCGTTGTGGTTTGTGTGTTAGCGGGTCCCTCTGTGTGACAGATTCTCCCTGCGTTCAGGCATGTTATTAACGAGCTGCTGGAGACAGAGAGGGCCTACGTTGAGGAGCTGCTCTGCGTTCTACAGGTGTGTACACCGTCCATAACCGTGACAAACACTTAATATAATCCGGTAGGAATGGTCAACAAACTCTCAGCAAATGGAGGAGGTTGCACACCCACCACCGTTCTTAACCTTTTGTAAATCTACATAGCAAAAGTGGACTATTGAAGTACTGTGTCTCAAGAGGGTTTTTGTCAGTCAGTTCTAAGGCTGACATAAACTGACGTTAACAAATAGATCCAAAAATAAGATTGAACAGCATCAGTGACTTGGGTGAGTTCAACAGAGACCCACCTTTGGACACTTATTTATTTACTGTCATGCCAACAACCAAGACTTGCGCGGAGGACATGAGACATGCTCTGCCCTCTATAAGTCATAACTTCATAACCCTTTAATAAACATAATAAAAACATAACAAGAAGACATTAAAAACGCTGTCCACAACCATAAAAAGAGTTGCTCGCCAGGCATGCTGAGAGTAACCTCTTTACACTTACCCTTTTATGTTTTTTCAAGTACAAAGATGTCTGTCCTTGCGTGGTTGTGGCCCTCAGCTTGTAAACCAGCTAAGAACAAATCTTAGAACGTATAAGCCTTTCTTTGATATGACAACTTTGTTATTTCACACCGTGAAAATGTCTGCTTTGTAATGTTAATTTGCCACCATTTCACTTGATTGTTATAAAAGTCTCTAGATATGCACAAAAATACCGACTGATCACATTTCATACAGCAAAAGTTGCATTGGAG
This sequence comes from Galaxias rostratus, assembly GCA_036024795.1. Taxonomy (NCBI): domain Eukaryota; kingdom Metazoa; phylum Chordata; class Actinopteri; order Galaxiiformes; family Galaxiidae; genus Galaxias; species Galaxias rostratus. Next base: position 8,044 of record JAVQJS010129942.1, on the reverse strand, counting down.
CTACTTGTGCCGCTACTATTATTTATTTTGTAACAGCGATCATAAATTAATATCTGACAATGTTTAAATGAGCTTACTCAAGCAGACTCTCGCCCTGTCACAAGACTTAACAGTATTATTGATTTATGGCGTATATTCAACAGTATATATTCACCTATTTGATTACCATTCACTCTGCCATTGCACATTGGAGATGGAGAAGACATGTTAGCTTATTTACAGACACACCATTTACAGTCACAGTGTCGAGTCTAATAAAGGTACAAACCGCCATCTGCGTTTACAGCCCTTCATAACTCTACATAAACATGATAAAAAACTGCATAAGGAAGCATAAAGATGATAACAAGGAAACATTAAGAGTGCTTTCAACAATATAAAGAGTTACACGACTGTCATGCTGGAAGTTACACCCAACGCAACATTGCATCATGCTACTTCAAGTACAAGACCCTCAGCTCCAAAATGCATTTTATAATCCAACTAAGAACAAATTCAGGAATGTATAAATCTCGTGACAATTATCTGCTTTGCACTGTCGATTTGAAAGACACCATAACCATTATTAAAGGCTACAGATTTACACAATAACATCGGCTGCACTGGAAACCCACACAACAAAAGCCACATATCAGCTTGTCATACTGCTCTGTATCTTTGGTAACAGCTGATAAAGTGCGCCACCAACAGCCATGAGATGGCATGGGATGTAGTTTTCAGAGGACCTGAACATGTGTGCCAAAATTGGTGCATTATTAACCATGGGAAGTAGGATAATTGTGGGAATTATATTATTAATAATAATAATTATGATAATAATAATCAATATTATAATTAAAATAATAATAGTAACAATTACATTAGGTGCCTGACTGCACAGCCGACCACGTATATGTATCTTTCCTCTTTTTAATGGGTGTCCGTCAAAATTGTGTAGGTAGGTTAACGTGACGTGACGTGTGTGTGTGTGTGTGTGTGTTTCAGGGGTATGCCTTGGAGATGGAGAACCCGTCCATGGCCCACCTCATCCCGGGCCCACTGCAGAACAAGAAGGATGTGCTGTTCGGCAACATGTCAGAGATCTATGACTTCCACAAACGGTAAATGACAGGGCCCCGCTAGCTGCCGCTGTCAAACTCAACGACAAAGCATCGTTTCCCGTACCCCTTCTTCTTCCTTCAACCCTTAGATGCCCTCGTCCCCTTTGGGATTTTTATCCCAAGTATTTCTATTTGTGCTGTTGTTCTCAATAAAGGAGAATGACTTCCCTCTAGCAGTCACTGTCAAACTTCATGCTGTAGCATTGTCTGCGGAGTCCCTGAATCCTATTGTGTCATTTGTCTCCTCTGCTTCTCCAGAACCTTTCTGAGGGAACTTGAGGAGTATACAGACTGCCCTGAGCTGGTGGGCCGCTGTTTCTTGGAGAGGGTAAGTGCTGAGACTGGATTTGTGCCCTGTTGATTTTATCAAGTACAATGAATGATGTGATGAAAGGCATTCTCATAGTTTGTCATTTTTTTAGTAGTCCTCATTATTTTGTTGTTTTATTTGTCCCAGATGACAGACTTGGAAATCTATGAGAAGTACTGCCAGAACAAACCTCGCTCTGAGAGCTTGTGGAGACAGTGTTCTGACTGCGCTTTCTTCCAGGTACAATCGATTCCCTGCACACATTTCTCTGCAAGGTTACAATTTCTGTCTATCTTGGGTTAAAGTGAGCACACTGCTGTGCTGTTGCAGGTGGCTAGCACTGGTCCACTCTTACAATGAGTTTCTCTAATCAGGAATGTCAGAAGAAGCTGGAGCATAAACTAGGCTTGGACTCGTATCTGCTGAAGCCTGTGCAGAGGATCACCAAATATCAGCTGCTACTGAAGGTAGAGTTTGACTCAACCGATCCGCATTTTACGGTACTTCATTCTCGTTCCAATGTTGACGACAGGATAGTTAAGCATTTCCTTTCAAAATGTGTGTCTTTTTTTCCACAGGAGATGCTGAAGTACAGCAAAGGTTGTGAGGGGACTGAAGACCTGCAGGAGGCGCTGTCCTCCATTTTAGGAATCCTAAAAGCTGTCAACGACTCCATGCACCTCATTGCCATCACAGGATATGAGGTAGGACATGAAGAAAAGAACACCAGAAAATGTTAGTTATGCTGTTAAGGTCAAACATTAGATAGACTGTCATAAAATGTGAACCTGAAATAAAACAAAGAAATCAAATAAAGCACAGAAAGAAGATGGCTTAGGTGGCTAATATACGATATATATAACATTTATCTAACAGTATATATAACATTTTTCAAAGCGTTTGCATGTGATTATTTGCTGGTTCCTCCCCCATAGGGTAACCTCAGTGACCTGGGTCGGCTACTCATGCAGGGGTCGTTCAGTGTGTGGACAGAGCACAAGAAGGGTCATGCTAAGGTCAAGGACCTGGCCCGCTTCAAGCCCATGCAGAGACACCTGTTTTTACACGAGAAGGCGCTGCTTTTCTGCAAAAAGCGGGAGGAGAACGGAGAGGGTTACGAGAAAGCTCCTTCATACAGCTTTAAACAGTCCCTTAATGTGAGTCCCGCTGTCCTTTTAGTTCCAGCCTCCTTAGCTTGGGGACTTTATTTGAGTCTGTAAATGGCAACCCTTCTGTCTGTTTCACCAGATGAGTGCTGTGGGCATTACTGAGAATGCCAAAGGTGACAACAAGAAGTTTGAGGTTTGGTGTAACTCACGAGAGGAGGTGTACATTGTTCAGGTGTGTGAACGTTCACATTCATTTTTTTGCACAAATATCTAATGATGGTATGAATGTGTTTTTCTCAATAACAATATAGTCCATAGCTTAATAATTGAATGGTTTGATAATTAATAGTCATTGATAATACTTTGTACTAATTTGTGTCAGGCACCAACGGCTGAGGTGAAAACCACGTGGGTGAATGAGATCCGGAAGGTTCTGACCACTCAACTCGAGGCCTACAGAGGTAGGTCGTTAGTCCAGAATAGAACAATAGAGAAACTAATCCTTTCTTGCTTGGATAGGATCTGATCACATTGGGGATTTGGGACACCTTGGAAAATCATTAAAAAGGTGAAGGGTTAAGAGAGTTAACTGAACAAACTTAATTTTTCTTCTTCTAATGAACAGTTGAATGTGGTTCCTCCCACTCCATTTGTTCCAGAAGCCAGTCAACAGAGAACGTCCGAGGTGTTCCAGTTCCCCCCTGTTAACCTCAGGTGAGTCAGCGGGCCAGAACCGGCCAATCCCACAGCGCTAGGAACGGTACTGCAACCCATCCCATCTTCTGGGGGCACATCAGGACGTGGCAGTCTGGAAACAGCTTTGGAATGGTTGTACTTTGAACTATTCAAGATGCCTGTCCTGATTTTGAACTTAAACACAAAGCATCTTTCCACAGCCCATTCAAGACCAGGCAGAAAAGCATAAAGAAGGCAGAGTCTGGTAGCCCCGATGCCAACTCCTCTTCTTCCCCTAAGATGGTAGAGAAAGTTAAAGGTAAGCAAGGGGAAAGATAAATTGGAAAAAACGGCACTTAAATATTCAATTATGTTCGACCAAACCCTTTATACAGTAAATAGATAGAAAAGAACCCGCAAACTCCTCTGTGCACATGCAAATCCGTTCCCCGAGATAGGAGTCCAGTGATCACTGCAGACCAATGTTCTGTGTCTGTCATTTACTATTTAAACCTAGAGTATATCTCGTTGGTCAAGACGTCTAATGGGTTGCTTAACTTTCCTCTGCTCCATTTTCACCTGTACTTTCCTCCCTCTTTCAACCTTTATTCTTCCTCATATTCAACTTTCATTGCTCCCCATATTTCAATCCGATATTTCACTATACATTGTCCTTGTGATTTTAACTTGCATGTGACTGTACAATTTCCTTTTAATTTTCCACCCCTCTGTGGTTCATCCTACTATTCTTTTGTCTTATTCCATTGGCCAGATGAGGCAGTGACCAGCCTTACAGCTGACAGAGCTGCTGTAGCTAAAAAGCGGTTTACTTTACAGGGTTTCAGCAACCTAAAAGCTCAAAGAGGTAACTGCAGGCATCGTCCATCCTTTGCATATGCAAAAAAATCCCTTCAAGCTTTGCAGTGAAACCTATACAAAGTAGTTTGTCCATATGTAGCATTTATTTATGGAATCCTTCCACTTAATGTTTCCTGTGTTTGTATGTATGTGGTGTATATATAGCTATATATGAATGCATGTGCAAAGAATATAAAGATTCCCAATCACCAGTCAACTCAGTAAGTTCATTGTACTTGTAAGTTTCTCATCTCCAGATTCTAGTCATTCGACATTGAATATGTAACAAAATTAGACCATTTGGTTTTTAAAGAAAGCAGGGTTAGGAATGCTCCAGTATGCATAATCTTCACCTCTTTATCATAGTGCCGCTTTGTCAGTGTAACAGCCGCCAGGTCACAAACTGCATGCTTGCCTCCACAGACACAGAGCCCCTACCTAACGATGATAAAAGCTTTACATTACCCATGGGCCTCTTCTTCTCATCAGGTACTTCACAGTTTGGCTCTAGAATAGACTTTGGGGTTACTCAGAGTAAGGTCGTGTTCAGGTTCATGACAAAAAGCCAAACCGTGCACGTTTGGAAGCACACCGAGCAGCCTTGTTTTTACCCTCAAGTTCTCTTTTTCTTTGATTTTATATTGTTTACTCAACAATGCAGCCATACACAGGACACACAGGAGTTGTATTGTACACAACAACAAGGAATCATTCCAATATGAATATTTTCTGTTCTCCTTCCTTTCTTTTTTCATCCACCCATTCCACTCTTGTTTTCCTCCCCTTGTTTGGTTATTATTAGGATCACCCACAAGCCCTGATCACAAGACCAAACGCCATGAAATCAAGAGTGATCCCACTCCTTTCGGCTTCAAAGGTAGATATTCCACCGCTTCCTAAGACTTTTACCTTGAGATGATTTTACGATGGAAACCACTGGGCCGGTAGCTCAATTAAAATGGGAGTAAACATTGTTCAGGGTCCCAGCATTACGTGTTAGAGGATGGCAGTTGGGAACTTTGACCCTAACTCCCAATGGTTTGAGCGGTTGGTTCTCCGTACATTAACGAGTGACTGAGGGTGTGTTTTCTTCTGCCTGTTGATTCTTGTTCCTCAGACCCGGGCCCTCACCTTCGTCTGGGCCGGGTCAGGTGGTTCAGCACCTCTAGTCTCTTACAGGGCAAGAGGAGAGGTACAGTGACAGTGGGACTGTCACGCTGCACTCACTGCACTACTACTATCCTATTTACTGTTCTATCACTGCCCCCTCACCAACCTTAAACATGCAGTCACTCAGAGGCTTTTGAAAAGGCTCAATGGACACGCTGCAATGGAGTTGTAGCATGCTGAATGTTTTCACCACTGTTCGTAGTAAGGATAAGGAATGATTGATTTGTTTTGTTTATTCAGAAATTGCCCTTTCTCTCTGGTCTGGCAGGGACTTTTTTCAGTGCCTCCTATCACTTTGTTCCCTGGCCTGGACATCTCCTGTCTCTGTGTGTGTGCATGTAAGTTCAAGACAGTTTTTTTCACTTACGCAATTGTATCCTTGCATCATCGACATGTAGGCTGGACCAAAGCCTCACTGTCGATGGACGCCTCAGAGGAAAACGACGGCTACTCCAGTTCTGAAGACCCCCTAAACTCAGACCCTGAGGATGAACCAGGAAAGAAACTAGTAAGTGTCTGCGTGTGTGCTTTCTGCTCTCTGACGTCCAGTCAACAGCTTTTACATGATCAAATGAGAAGAGGCATACTTCATATTTGATACAAATAAAAGTGGACGTGCAGTACAAACACATTCATAATACGTATTTACTAAAGTCACGTCCTAGTAGGTAATTGGTTACTCACCTTCTTGGTAAATAATTGTAAGTTACAAAGTTACAAAATATTATGTTCACAAATGTATAATATAATTGTGTATCATCCCGATATACTGATTCATTTTCTGATCCTCACCATTGACAGTGTGCTGGAAAGTACACAGCGGTGTCAGACTATGAGCAGGGCTGTGCACAGGAGCTGTCAGTGAAGAGTGGAGACAGGGTCAGGTTGATCAAAGAGGGAGAAGATGGACAGTGGTGAGTCCCAGCTCCATTCGATACGACACGTATGCTAGAAGTAGTGGGGTACATAAGATTAGGGCCATTAACAGGCATGTGATTACTGCTATGTTTGTGCAGGTTTGTGCGTAACCTGGAAACCAGTAAAGAGGAATGGGTCACATTGGAGAATCTACTCACTCTAATTGGAGAGTCTAAATCTTGCCAGTCTCTATCCAGCTCAGGTAAATGCTAGGCGCCTTGCCATAAGTTAGGCCACTTGATTTATTTAAAACTTTGCTTATTGATAAAAAAAATGGTATAAAACATTGAAATTGTGCGTTTTTTTTCTTTTGTTTTTATTTTCAGAGGGCAGTGGCTCTGGAAATCTCAGTACATCCTCTAGCTGCAGTGAGACCTACACAAGTTTCTCTGATATTAAGCCCTAAAGACCTCAACATCCACATTGGCCATGCCACCCACATGCAAAAGCACTACGTTAAATTCTGTAGATCATGTGTGATCCCTGGAACTCAACTCCATCAAGTTTCAGCACTAGTTTCTCCCTCACAAAACCTTTGGTCAATCTTGAGTGTGTTGAATTTTTATCTATCATTCCCCTGAAACAGACATTTTAGTCCATGTAGTGATGGAACAAGTAACGGAACAAAAACAATGTCAAACTGTATTAATGTGGCATCGAAAATACTATAGCATTATCCACAACACTCTTCCACCAAGAGGGTCTGAAGAAGAAAAGTTGCGTTATTTTTTTAACACTGGTCTTAAACTGATTGATTCAAATCTGAGAGTAATTGGTAAGAATGGGAAGGTACGTTTTCTTTGTTTGTTAAAGATGTATGAGTCAGGGACAGCTGGACTGATCTGAGAAAAGTGCATCTAATGCTTTCACACTGAATGATGAGAGATCAGACAAATAGGTTCCTCTTGTAGAGGTGTTCATAAACTCGTGTCCCATGTCAGTTTCGTGTCTGTATAACATTTGCCTGCCAATAGCAAAGTTGTAAATAAAAACGAACATGAATGGGTGATAATACACTAAAATGTGAATATTGCTCTTTAAACATGATCAATTATCACAAAATATGTATCATCTTGTGTAAAACAGTGAAAGAGAAGATTCTTTCTTTAACTTAACATGTATATTTTTCTCCTGCACTTCATACTCTTACTTCTTTATTTGGTCTCTGGTTTTCTTGTTAAAAACTATCCACTTACTGCCAGGACACACAGTAGCACATGGCGTGGCTGTTAAAATTGGATAGTCACTGTGTTTTTGTGCGGTGTCCGCGTATCTCTGAACAATATCCATGTGACATGTGCTCTGATGTGAATAACCAGAAACAAGTTCTGTTTGTAGTCTTAATGTATTGCCCTATAAAGGCATTTTATGAATGTAGTTACTGTGTTACTGCTCCATCATAAAACATTTGTTATTAAAAATGAGATGATATATTGTAAAATTGTATTAAGTTTTAAAAAGTCCTGTTTTGAGACTAAATATATGTGCTGGTCAAAACTTTTATCTTCCCCTCATGCCCTCACACCACAATTTGATAACAATAACATTTCAGTAGGCAGTAGGATAGATTATCTGTTAAGCATAAATGCATCAGTATGCTGCTATTCATTATTCACACTACCGTCTTGCTAAACTGAGCATGTAACATCTGAATATGTTTAAGTTGTAAGATATCTGGGACATTCCAGAATTGGAGGAAAGTTTGTTCCTTCTATCAAATTAGAAATATTCCTAAATTATAAAATATTGCATATTATAGTACATTGCTTAGTAAATTATATTTGTCCTGAAACTAAATGTATTTGTAAAAATAAGTTGATTTAAAATATTAAGAACACTAAAGCACCCCTTAAAATGACATTTTTATTGTCCCCCTTTCTTGCTGCTTGCTTGTCAAATGTTAG
>JAVQJS010129897.1:0-27930 GCA_036024795.1 Galaxias rostratus | reverse complement strand
GTGTGTGTGTGTGTGTGTGTGTGTGTGTGTGTGTGTGTGTGTGTGTGTGTGTGTGTGTGTGTGTGTGTGTGTACAGGTGATGAGTCACAACATCAGTGCATGGGCATGCTAGCCAGCGTGCGCCTCTCTGTGCAGATCCCCACTGCGATGTGGTCTCGGGTTGAGCTGATAGGAGCCACACCCCTCCGCCCTGTCTGCTCTGTTTAGGATGGTTGTCCTGTGTGTTCAGTCTTGTCCGTTATTTAGATTACGAGCAGCGTACGTCTCTGGGCCTCCCCTCTTCTCGTTCGGAACCCTTCTACAAGCGACCAATTAAGGGGAATTATTACACCTGGTACCGACATCACAATGAACAAACTGTCAAAACATTTCATTAAGCGACAGAATAATTAAAAAAAACTGATGTGTGAAGATGCAGGGGACATGTTTGAAAATGAATGCTGGAAAACATTTCTAACTGTGCTTATGGGCTGATTTAGGCAGAAAATAGTCTTTCGCATGCTGCAGGGATGAGATCTATTGGGACCTGATACATAGAGACTTCTCGGCGAAACAGAGTTGATTTCTCCCTGGCTTTAAGTGATCGATGATGTGGTTTACATGGGAAGTGATGGTGATTTCTCGAGCCCAATGTGACTTGAGTTCAGGCCAGTGCAGCCGCCTCAGTAATGCACCTAATTTGCTATTGTTCCGTTTCTGGTAATAAGTGCGGACGGCTGTCGGATTCACTTCTCTCACGCCCCGTGAGCGTGCGGCCTCCTCTCAGTCCTCCGGCGCTCCCCTCCACCTTTCTTCTCCTTACTTTTTTCTCCGGCTTCCTCTCCACGTGAGCTCCTCTCTCCCTACGTCTTTTCACTTTGCCTCACCGTCTCCGTTTGGGAGCTAACCTCCAGCGCGCCGGAGCCCCGGTGGTTGTTCCGTCGTCTCCTCTCTCCCTCTGACTACTCTGGCTCCCTTTGATGCCCTCTTGGGCTTTCTTTTCTCTTGTCTTTTCTTCTCTTGCCTGCTTTCCCCCAGTTTACGTTTAATCTCCTGTGCTTCCTCTCCCTGCCGTCTCTGGCTCTGCGGCACACTCCGTCTTTCTGTGGTAAACTCCCTGTGGTGTGGTACACTCCCTGTGTCTGTGGTGTGGTACACTCCCTTTGTCTGTGATGTGGCACACCCCCTATGTCTGTGCTGTGGTACGCTCCCTGTGTCTGTGGTGTGGTACACTCCCTGTGTCTGTGCTGCTGTGGTATGTTACACGCCCTTGTGACTGTGATGCTGTGGTACGCTACCTGTGTCTGTGATACACTCCCTGTGTCTGTGCTGTGGTACACTCCCTGTGTCTGTGCTGCTGTGGTACGTTACACGCCCTTGTGTCTGTGGTGCTGTGGTACGCTACCTGTGTCTGTGGTGTGGCACACTCCCTGTGTCTGTGGTGCTGTGGTACACTACCTGTGCCTGTGCTATGTTGTACACTCCCCGTGTCTGTGGTGTGGCACACCCCCTATGTCTGTGCTGTGGTACGCTCCCTGTGCTATGTTGTACACTCCCCGTGTCTATGGTACACGCCTTGCGTGCTGGGCGTGGGGGTCAGGGCCGAGCAAGCTGCTGCTCTGCGTGTGTGCTGGCCAGTCAGAAACAATCACTCAGCACGAGAGCAGGGAGAGAGAACAGTGGGCAGGTGAAGTCCTGGTTCAGCCGAATCCTCTCTCTCTCCCCTGCCATCATTAGTCAATAGCCCCCCCTGCAGGTCAGGAGGGGCGAGACGGGGATAATGCAATAACTGAGGAATGGCTGCAGCCTAATGGTTGGATCATTAGTGTTGATTTGAACAGCTCCCACGGGTAATCTCTGGCGACAGAATAAAATGATGTTGCAACGATTTCATTACATAGTTGGAATAGTATTGAACAATTTCTCAGAACCCGCGTTGACTCTTAATGTAGAATGGCTCACTGGGTGTCCTGTAAATCTTCATCCCTTTGCACTTCGCCTGACTTTAATTGTTAGTTGTGTGTTTGTGTGTGTGGTGTGTGTGTTTTACAGAGTGTGTGCTTGCATGTTTGTGTGAGTGTTTTACTGAATGCGTTTGTGTGTTTGCATTTGTGTGTGCATGTTTTACAGAGGGTGTTTGTGTGTGTGTTTGTATATGTGCTGTATCTGTGTGTGTGTGTGTGTGGGACTGTGAGTATGTGTGTGTTTGTGTAAATATATGTGTGTGTGTGTATGCGTGTGTGTGTGTGTGCGTGCGTGTGTGCGTGCGTGCATGTGTGGTTTTATTATTGTGTGTGTGTCCCCTCCACAGTGCCTTCTTTAACCCTTTGTCTCCCTCCCCCTAGCTGTGGACCCTGGGACAGGCATAGCGGTGTACGCTGGGCTGGTGGGGGCTCTTCTGCTCTGCGTGCTGCTGGTGCTCTGTGTGGGCGTGCTGGCATACCGCCGCAGGTGCCGCCATCTCCACGGTGACATCACCGACTCCTCGTCAGCCCTCACCGCTGCCTTTCACCCTGGCAACTACAAGCCGCCCCGACAAGGTAAGATTACAGGCCTAGGCTCCACACACAGACACATACCTGAACCCGGACCTTTCATTTTGATGCCTTCGTGTTCACCTCACCCGGTCTTTGCCTTTGTTCTTCCGTCGTGGCATTTGGAATATATGGTGCCTGGTGAATGTAATACATAGATGGCAAACCTTTTCATTTTCTCGACTTAATGATTTTTGTCTCTGACTCGTTTTTTCCTCTCTTTCTAACGATGTTTTCGATGTCATTGTTTACATTTCTATATTGTCAGTTTTCTCCGGTTCGTGATCTTTTGTAGGTTGTGCCTATAGGAGAGGAGGATCGATATAATATAATAACACGCGCTCCTGTTCTGTGTGTAGATAACCCCCACCTGCTGCACCCCTCGGCGCCCCCGGACCTCACAGCCACAGCGGGGACGTTCCGCGGGCCTCTCTTCTCCCTGCAGCAGGGAGACAGCCCCCACAAGATCCCCATGACCACCTCCCCCCTGCTGGACCCGCTGCCCACGCTCAAGATCAAGGTGTACAACTCCTCCACGCTGTCGTCGCTGGAGCTGCCCGCGGGCGGGGGCTCCGTGGACGGGGAGATCCTCAGCCTGAAAGCGGTGGGCACCGCGGGCAGAGAGAGGGAGCACCACTGCCACACCGTGTCCAGGGAGCCGGGCCAAAGCACCAGCGCCACGCTGGGCAACCTGGGGGGGCGGCTCACCATCCCCAACACAGGTCTGTGGAATGGTCACCATCCCAACGCTAGGCCTGCATGACTATCACCGTCACAACACAAGTCCTCGCAGGGCTTAGTCAGTACAGTCTCACAGACACACAACACAGGCCTGTTTAATAATCACCATTACAACACCGACCTGCTTGATAATCACCATCACAACACAGGCCTGCTTAGTCATCACCGTCACAACACAGGCCTGCTTAGTCATCACCATCACAACACAGGCCTGCTTAGTCATCACCATTAGAACACAGGCCTGTTTAATAATCACCATTACAACACCGGCCTGCTTGATAATCACCATCACAACACAGGCCTGCTTAGTCATCACCATCACAACACAGGCCTGCTTAGTCATCACCATCACAACACAGGCCTGCTTAGTCATCAACATAAGAACACAGGCCTGCTTAATAATCACCATCACAACACAGGCCTACTTAATAATCACCATCACAGCACAGGCCTGCTTAATAATCATCATCACAACACAGGCCTGCTTAGTCATTACCATGACAACACAGGCCTGCTTAATAATCACCATCACAGCACAGGCCTGCTTAATAATCATCATCACAACACAGGCCTGCTTGATTATCACCATCAAAACACAGGCCTGCTTAACAATCACCATCACAACACAGAACCTCGTAGTCATCATGGACACAAAACGCAGGTCTGCTTTGTCATCCCAGACCCATAACACAGGTTTGTTTAGCCATCACATAGTGGCACATAACACAGGAGTTAGCCTTGGCTGCTAGTCTTCCTGGCTGCTTTTGTTGTCGCGATGCACTGGCACTTGGGCTTTTTAGTCAACGTTCAACCCTCCCTTTTCTCTCTTTCTCTCCGCGTCTCTCCTCTCCCCCTCTCCGTTTCAAAGGTGTGAGCCTGCTGGTCCCGCCGGGTGCCATTCCCCAGGGGAAGTTCTATGAGATGTACCTCATTATCAACAAGTGGGAGAAAACCACGTGAGTGTTTGGCCAAGGCCGCATGCCTGTCCCGTGCCACCCATTCATCTCCATGTAGACCCCACGACTCACACTGGCAGCAGAGCCTTTGTCCGCTCTACTCACCTAGAATGTCAGTCAGCACTCAACAGACAGCTAGTTACTGCTAGACAGCCACTTTCATATTTCCACAGGATTTGTCGTCATATTTTTTAGACTTGAAAGTAAATGACTCTTTTAATAGACATTGATCAATAAATTTTGTAAACTCTTTTTTTCTTCCACCTTTCTATTACTGGTTGTTACGTATGCCACTACACATACACCACTGTACAAACACCACTATACACACTGCGTGCACCATTCTACATTCAACATCTATCACCACACATTCACTGCACACCACTGCACATGCACCATAAACCATTATACATACACCAGACACAAATATGCCTACACCATACACCACTGCACCTACACCATACACCACTGTACACACACCACTACACATACAACATAGACCACTATACATACATACACCATTATATACACACCATCCACCCCTATACATGCACAATACACTACTGTGCATACAGCAGACGCCACTGTGCATACAGCCTACACCACTGTACATACAACACCGCACACACACCCCTATACATATACCCTACACCACTATATACACCATGCGCCACAATGCATACACCATACACCACTCAGCATACATCATACCCCACTGTAAACAATATAACCCCAATTGGTACAGCAAACACACGTGGTGTTGTTCTACGCGGTTGCATTAGAGATGTAAGAGTTGGCTCATCCATGGTGCTAATCAGCAGCGTGCCGTCCCGTGTGTGCAGCCTGCCGTCTGAGGGGAGCCAGACGGTGCTGAGCCCGGTGGTGAGCTGTGGGCCCTCCGGCATGCTGCTGAGCCGCCCCGTGGTCCTCACCTTGCCCCACTGCGCCCAGCTGGACACCCCCACCCCGGACTGGACCCTCAGCCTCAAGACCCAGACGCACCAGGGCGCCTGGGAGGTGAGAGAAAAGATAGCAGTGCCGTCGGTGTGAACCGCTGTGAATGAACGTGTGTGTTTATTCATACGCACCGGTGAGTCACGGTATGTGTGTGAGCGCTGCTGACGGATGCCACGGCCCTTCCTGCTTTGGCCTGTAGGAGGTGCTCACGGTGGGGGAGGAGAGCCTGTCGTCACCCTGCTACCTGCAGCTAGAGGAGGAGAGCTGCCATGTTCTGATGGAGCAGCTGGGGACCTACGGCCTGGTGGGCCAGTCCTGCCCGCCCCAGCCCGCCTGTAAGCGCCTGCAGCTGGCCCTGTTTGCCCCCCGGGCGCCCTGCCTCTCCCTGGACTACAGCCTGCGTGTCTACTGCATCCAGGACACCCCCCACGCACTCAAGGTCTTTAGACTTTTTTTGTTTTTATTTGTTTTTGCCAGCTTGCATGTGGATCTGTTAGTATGCCTGGAGCCTCTAAAGAGATTCTCCCTCACACACACACACACACACACACACACACACACACACACACACACACACACACACACACACACACACACACACACACACACACACACAGAGCTCATGCCCATCTGCCTCTGTGTGTGCAGGAGGTCCTGGAGGTGGAGAGGAGTCTAGGAGGGATCCTACTGGAAGACCCCAAGCCCCTGCTGTTCAAGGACAGCTACCACAACCTGCGGCTCTCCATCCACGACATCCCCCACTCCCACTGGAGGAGCAAACTGCTGGCCAAGTACCAGGTCAGAGGACGCCTATCCCCCTGGAATGGCCGTCTGTTTGACGAGCATTGAAAAATGAAAACGTCCTGAATGAAATGTACCCATTCCACACCCTTGTGCTGATGTGGCGTGTGCCCTCTGTGTGGACAGGAGATCCCGTTCTATCACATCTGGAACGGGAGCCAGCGGCCGCTCCACTGCACCTTCAGCCTGGAGCGAGGCAGCCTGGCCGTGTCGCAGCTCACCTGCAAGATCTGTGTGCGGCAGGTGGAGGGAGAGGGGCAGATCTTCCAGCTGCACACAGACATCCAGGAGGTACGCTCTGTCATCCAGGATGTCAAAGGCAACCGTGGGATGCAGGACAGAAGTGTGTTCTTGTGGAGGCCTGGCTAGTGTCCTAACTGTAGTTTCTCTCCACAGACCCTGCCGCCACACTCCCCCCTCCCTTCAGGGGGCGCCTGCCTGCCCTCCTCCCAGGTGGGACCCTATGCCTTCCGACTGCCCACCTCCATACGCCAGAAGATCTGTGCCAGTCTAGATGCCCCCAGTGCCCGTGGCTGTGATTGGAGACTCCTGGCACACAGCCTTGGCTTTGATAGGTGAGCATCCCTGTGTGTGTGTGTGTGTGTGTGTGTGTGTGTGTGTGTGTGTGTGTGTGTGTGTGTGTGTGTGTTTACATTATGTTGTTTGTTTGGGCTATTTATTAAAGTGGTGAGTGGGTGATTCTGTCCATTTACTTATATGTGACTCTCTCTCCCTCTCTCTCTCTCTGTGTCTCTCTACTTCTCTCTCTCTCTCTCTCTCTCTCTCTCTCTCTCAGATACCTGAACTACTTTGCCACAAAGCCCAGCCCCACAGGGGTCCTACTGGACCTGTGGGAGGCCTGTCACCAAGGTGACGCGGACCTCGTCTCTCTGGCGACTGCGCTGGAGGATATGGGCAAAAGTGAGGTCCTTGTTGTCATGACGACAGACGGGGACTGCTGATTGGACACGGGAAGGAAGGTAGAATGCGTGAGGAGGAGAAGAGTTCTGCCGTCTGAAGATGGAAACACCACTACTTGCCTATGGATATGCACATGGATATGACCACAACCCCTGCACAAGTCATACACACACGTATCAACCATTTGATTTCTCTGTATGTATTACCTGCCTCTCAGAGACCCTCATAGCCACCCTAACCCCCCCCCCCCCCAACACTGACACCTGTTATGAGTTACCTGTGAGAACCACTCCCCTGGCTCAGAGTCAGGATGCAGCTCTGTGGAAGGTAAAAGAGGGGGGGGCAGGTGTGAATTAGGTGTCAATTCACCCTATTTCCATGTGTGTGGTGTGACTCTTTCTCTATCAACAGAAAACAAACAAGGAACAAAAATGAGCATGGTTTTCTTGTACATAGTAGACAGATGGCTTTTGGAGGGAAACAAACACAAATCCCAAACCCTCGTTGATCAAAATACATCCATCCGTTCAGTCACACCCTCGGTCGTACTCGAAGGCCAGCGTGAAGTGCATGATTAAACACCGTCTCACCTCCTGGCAGGGCCTTTGTTTCCTAGCGACTGTTCAATGCTGAGCTCCTTGTTGTCATGCTTGGTACGCAGCAGAGATCTACAAGCGGTGCAGACCCGTCTCCAGACCCCTCAGGCTACACTCCACCTCCACCCGACGCACGCACAACCCGGCCGTCGGCCCCGATCCACAAAGACAGCTTAGACATTTGTTTCTGCCTTTTTTGGGGGGGGGTGGGGGCGGAAAAAAAACATGTCTAATTTGGAATTCTAGTTTGACTTCTGATTGATTCATGCTGGTAGCTCTTTGTTTAGGGAGCGACAGTGACTGGACTGAGGGACTTTTGATACGGTAGCGACAAACGCCTCAAAGCCTTGGCATCTCATTGACCGTGGTGTTCCGCCCTCTTGTTCATCTCTCTCTGCATCCCTCTATCTCTTTGCTGCACCCCCTCTCTATCTTAGCTGCGCTCTCTGTCTCTCTCTCTCTCTCTCTCTCTCTGTCTGTTTCTCTCTCTCTCTCTCTCTCTCTCTCTCTCTCTCTCTCTCTCTCTCTCTCTCTTGGGGAAACAATGGCTGGAGAGCTTTCTGGTCAACCCTTAAAAGTTTCCTTTAGGGAACGCTATTTTTAAGTTATTATCCAAATTTGTGGATTTCTCTTTTTCACTGTTATGTTATTCATCGTCGCATTGCTGTCACGATCATAATAGATCAGGCAGAGTTTGTTCTTACATCTGGGCTTGATTACTGAGCTTCTGTCTGAGGCTTTTGCTGACACGTGGTCAGGCCACATTGAAGACTGCCGAATCATGTTAACAAAACTGCATTTGTTCATTTGAAAATGATATAATTACTGATATAAGATAAATTTCAGCTAAAGGTCAGTTTCTATAGGTGGGGATAGGGAGACTTCCCTCATGGTTTGACGTTATCCTTCAAGCCCTTTTCTATCTGATAGATTCATACATTGATTTTTAATCTATGATTCTCCATCTTCTCTTATTTTGACACATTTGGTTAGTTAAAACTAGATTGTTTTTGCTAAACTGCCTGCTTTATGGTCAGGGTCCTTGAGCTATTTGCATTGTCAATGTTGTTATTTTGATATTAACCACGCAGACAGAAATGTTAATGTCGTCATCAGTAATGCTGTCACTGCTTATTTTTTTTTTCAATGTGCTTTTGAGTCTTTCTTTCCCTTGAAGCAAAAACAAAAGTGTTCAACTCTGAGATCGCAAAACCAAAACACAGGCAGTATCTCTTCTCTCTATTAGTGAGCTATGTCACTACTTGTGTGAATGAACTGGATATCTACCGTAAATTGGATGTATGTGTTTGTATGTCTGCTGAAGACTTTGTTCGACCTCTCCTTTTGTAAGTACTATGCAAGTACGAAAGAACAATGAATCATTCACAACTTCTCTCCTCGTTCCCTGGAAGAGTATGTATATTTTTGCAGCAAAATATCAGATTACAGGCTGGGTTTATTCATTTCTGTCTCCCTCAAAAAAGTGGAACACAGTACTGGAAAGGAAAAAAAAGCGTACTTCTTATTTTAAGACTATTGGGTGTGAAGGGGTTATAAGGATCATGTGAGAGGATCTGGGAGACTAGAGTAACCAACGGTACTGTCCCTCTGAGAGCACACTCGAAGGGACTAGGGACAATGAGGTGGCAAGAAACATTATGAACGTGTCGTGCAGTAACCCTGACGTGAAGGAGAATACATCCTACCGGAGACCGTTGACTACCTTGGAAACCTTTGGACAACACGAATTCAACAGTTTAGCGCAGAGACTGGTTAGCTGTAAAGACTAGCTTGATCAATCCAGATGTCGTGCGTCGCCGCTGTCTTATGTTTCATAGACCGTCTGGCTTGATGGTACTGAAGGGGAATAATGTGGATGGGGGGGGGGGGGGGTTCTCCTGTTTCAGAACAATAAGCCTTTCATTTAAGGGTCAATGTGTGTTGTTTAAACAAAAAAACAATTCAGAGACGACATTGTTTGATTTCTCTCTGTAAACTATCAATTGTAAATATATGTGTCTAGCCTTCTTACCTGTAACTAAATATAATTTTTATGCAATAAATTATATTTCCTAGTTTAACAACAATGTTTTTTACCTGTGTCCTTCTTGAAGTATTTTTAATTAAACCCACAGAAGATTGTCAAATCAATGGAATACTTTGTGGATTCATTGTCTATCATTTCCATACAAAAGATGAACCAATTTCTCAACTCCTTATGAATACATTTTCATTGTTCTATGAGTAGCTACCAACCTACAGACACTGCAAATCCTAGCCACGTTTTGTAAAGATTCCCTTAGACATACTTTGTCTGAAGACGACAGAGAAGATTGGAGTGCAGGCCAGGGATTGCGGTGCTTTGGAATATGTCCAAGGTGGCAATGCCACGGGACACGGTTGTGTTTGGTCTGACATAGCATGTTGAATTATAAAAGGTAGCCTATTTAAATATTCTCATTATTGTAGTTTTCTCAGTGGTTAATTTGAGATAATGGTGTTACAAAGCAATTGCTATCATATTTTTAGACTGCAATCTAATACTTTATTTCCTCCGTGCATTGTTTAATCACTGTAGCTCATACATGGCAAGTTAAATTAGTTTAGGGCTGTTACTCCCTCGTTGGACTTCTCCAGTTCGGTGGGAGGATATTTGGAGCTACTTAATAAATGTTCAATTGTGCTCTCTGGTGGTGGTCTTAAAGCATGTTGCAGCTCCTGTTGGGGAGGGGTCCCATGGCCAAGTAGGTGGGACATTAAATACATAATACATGTGGTCTTACCCAAAAATAAACCTTATTATTATGCAAATAATACTATAGTAAAGATTGTATAAATCAATTTATCGATTCATATAACAAACCCGCTAGTTACATAATGACATGTTCACGTTACTGTGTCATGATCCTTGGAGAATCTATCATGGTCCTGATTCTGGTATTTGTAGTCCGGAAGTGAAGCCAAACAGAGGAGGCGCCAGGGAGCTCGCTTACACCGTGAGAAATATTTTAAAACATTTTCCCGATCAGATACAGTTATCCTTACATCAAGACAAACCAGAAAATGCCATACAATATGCCCACAGACATTATCTAAATATGTATCTCTTTGTCAGAGCGTACGTGGAGTAGGTGAGTAAAACAGCATTTCGGGTATATTCAATGCGGAGTTTGGAGTGAATGCAATAACAAAACATATGTCTGTTATTGTACGTATTGTGTATCACTGAATATTGCTCTACAGTTGTACAGCAGTTGTTGTAAATGCGAAATCGATTTTTAGGGCAAAAGAGTAGACATTTGAAATTATTGCCTGCATACAATGCACACTAAACTCAATTGTAACAATTGGCTCAAGAGGTATGACTTGAATTTACACCTTTTCGAAATTTACTATTTGCCTTATTTTCTCAAAACTAATTATATTGTTGATTAACACCGCTAAAAAACATAGTATTCTTAGTTTAATCAAGACAACAAATCAATTCAAACAATTGGCAAAATGGAAATTATTAGAATGTGTCATGACTAGTTTTACAAGCATAGACGTGACGCGTGAAATCAGAACGTCTTCTGTTTTACACTTAGTTGCGAAATTTCTTCCCTGGCCCGTCTTGACAGCACGTGATGCTTTAAAATGTGAAATCAGCACTTTATTGTATAGGCCTCCCTTATGAGGATTACACTTTTGACAGTATGTAGGGCTCTTCTCAAACTTATTTGTACTTGGGATATCGCCAGACCTGCTACCCAAAAGTTTTCATGCACATTTAGCAATAAGTAGTAAGTTACAGGTTTTAAGAATTTGTGGTTAGAACATGCTTACATGATTTATGACTTTGACAACATGCTGAGCCTACATATCTAGTGATACTTATGGTGGAATTTCACAAGATTCTGGTCTAGCACAGGGCCTTCTAATTTGTGTTGGTCAGACAGGCAGTCAGCGTCAAGGTCCTAATATCCTAGTGCATATTAATATAGATGCTTCTGCGTTGTTGTCACCAAGTAGCAATGCTGGGAGCCTTGTGAAAAAAAAAGCAGGACGGGTACCTTAGGCAGTCTGAGAAGTAAGCCAGTCCTTGTTGAATGTTGCCACATTGACACATCCATGGTGCCTCTGTCCGTGACAGAATTTGTCATGGTGGTATTTGTTCTTAGCACATGATCACATGCTACCCTCAAGGGCCAGTCACGCGTTCTAAAATAGATGTCGAGGACGCTTTCTTTGTTTCAAGGATTTGGTAATTGAACAGACAGCCATAGCATTGCTGTAAGGGTCAGGCACAGAATAAAGAAACATGGTCTTTGTATGACGTCTCTCTCTCTCTCTCTCTCTCTCTCTCTCTCTCTCTCTCTCTCTCTCTCTCTCTCTCTCTCCCTCTCTCTTTTGGCTGCCTGTTGTATGTTCAGAGCGTGGCTCGTAGGACTGGCTCTCAGGAGCAGCTTGCTGTCTTCTCAGTTCTAGGGTTGTGGGGACGAGGGTGGAGTCTGGAGAGACGGCAGTGCATCACTTAAAGGTATGTGTGTTGATGTCGGGGTACGCGATTGTGCCCTCATACATTACATGCAAAGGACGACCGCAGCCTATAATGTTAACCAATGCGCTTTTCTTGTTCTTTGTTTTGTACATCGATCCTATCTTTTTCAGTCTTTCTCATACACTCAAGTATTTTCACATCCTTTCTCCATTTTGGTTCTTTGTACTTCCGTTCCTTTCTTCCTCTTCGCCTTTCCCTCTATCTGTGTGTGTGTGTTTGTGTGTGTGTTTGTGTGTGCGTGTGCGTGTGTGCGTGTGCGTGTGTGTGTGTGTGTGTGTGTGTGTGTGTGTGTGTGTGTGTGTGTGTCATTATGGTTGATACAGAGCCTGAGCAGGCCAGTGTTAACTCTTCTTACAAGACTACCCCGGCTGTGGCTGTCCATTCCCAGATGTCAGAGGACGAGGACTCTGAGGGCCAGGAGCCCGACCGGGCCCCTCTGCTGCCCAAGGCCCTGGCCAGTCGCCAGTGTCCAGGAGACACTTACTGCCTGGTCTACGCCATTTTCTTCCTCATGGGTATCGGTTCGCTGCTGCCCTGGAACTTTTTCATCACAGCCAAGCCCTACTGGCTGTACAAGCTGAGCAACAACAGCGACCCGAGAGGCCATGCGGACACCCGCTCAGACCTAAGCGTGAGTGACACGGGTGCCGCTAGGGTGTGTGTGTTCAAACCAGCGCGGCTAAGGCCCTCCCACCGCCTGTCCAAGCTTGACGCTGTGCTAACATACTGTGGATATGCGTTGCCTTTGTTTGTTCTGAGCGTTCTCTTGCATGCACATGTTGATCTGTGTGACCTTGCACGCATGTCGATTGCGCAGTGGGAAGCGTGGCGATCTTGTGACAGCTGTGATGGCTAGACGTCCTTTCACATCTCACACACATCCACTCTAACGATAGCATCCTGTTAGCGCGTCTGGGTGGTTAACCAAGTAGAGGCGCAAGGGAAGAAGAAAGGGATTTGCATCATTATCGCAACACGTTTTATTTCAAAGTGCTTTTCAAAATACCCTAAGATACTTTTCACTGGACTGAAAATGAATATAAACTAAACTAAAGGAGCATAATCACACACAATAAAAAAAAAGTTATTGGAAAGCCTGAGTTAAGTGGAGCACAGTAGAATGCACGGTCACCCATGGAAAGAAGTTTAGAATTTTGAGCAGTTTGGTTTGTATTTGTATGCATATACCTCTTGGTGGCAGGCCAACGAAAAAGGAATTGCTCGGAATCAGCGAGGATGTGACGAGGAGAGAAATGTTTCTTTGGGCTAAAAAGGGATGACTTTGTGATGCATACGATGGGGGTCGCAAACATGAAAGCAGTCTTACCTCATTTCCAGCTTGCCTTAGGCGCAGATAGCTGGAGCCATTCCCGAGACCACAAACAATATTTAAAATGAAACCGCATACATAGAGGAAATGCCAGGAAAACGTATAGATAACAACATACCAATGAATAAGTTGTCACCACAATCCAGAACAGGCATACAGGTCGCAGGAACACATTTAATTTGGCATTAAAAGAGAAACAAGACTTGCGGGGTGTTAGTCTCCTCTCTCATTTCCACCAACCTGCCTGTGCCTGTAGTGATAATGTTGTTGTTTTGTTGTTTTTTTGCTTATTTTTTAGGATTATTTTGAGAGTTACATAGCCATCGCATCTACAGTGCCATCTGTGCTGTGCCTGGTGCTCAACTACCTTCTTGTTAACAGGTCTGTTGGCACTCTGCTTGAACACGCACACACACCTACACACACACACGCACACCGCTGTTTTCCTTCATCAAATTCCATCAAGTGAGAACTGCGTGTCCAGTTTGTTCCGTTGAACATGGTTTGAAAATACCACAATTGGGAAAGTAGTTCATTTGACCTTTTATGAAGAACACACATTTCTTTGTGGAAGATGTGTTTATCCACTGGATAGAGGCAGAACATTATAGGGATTACTCCAGATTCAATCAGTCTGTCTGCCTCTCGATATTTGTCGGTGGCACACCGCATTACCCTAGGCATTCCCTCACGCAGTCACGCCCTCCAATCAGAATGTCACGCAGGCAGAGCAGGTGACAATTATTATGAAAAAAAAAAAAGTGTCTCATCCAAAATCAACACATTTAGTCATGTTACATGTACTTCTTTGACCGCTCATCATCAGATATGTGCAAATAATTTCCTTTCCTGCCCCATGTAGTCTTAACAGTCGATGATTGCATGCGTGCATGCGTGTGATTGACTCCAGGTTGTCCCCAGACCTCCGGATTCTGTTCTCTCTGGCGGTGATCCTACTGGTGTTTGTGGTGACCACGGTGCTGGTGAAAGTGGACGTGTCGGGCTGCAGGGAGCAGTTTTTCGCCGGCACTCTGGCCAGCGTGGCTCTGGTCAGCGGAGCCTCCAACCTCTTAGCTGGAAGCGTGTTTGGCATCAGCGGTCACTTCCCTATGAGGATCTCTCAGGCCCTCATATCAGGTGCCCTTTGAACCCGTTCTGTGTAAAACCTGTCCCTGTGTTTATAGCTTATTGCTGCAGCCTCTCCCACTTGCCTCCATCTCTCAGTCCATTAGCTTATGTTTGCCTATGTTTATTATAGCAATCTTTACTCTCTCTCTCCTTCTCCTTCCCCTCTCTCTCTCTCTCTCTCTCTCCCCCTTTCCCAGGCCAGGCCTTTGGAGGCACGCTGAGTGCTGTGGCTTCCATAATAGACCTGGCAGCAGCCGATGACGTGACAGACAGTGCTCTGGCCTACTTCCTGACTGCAGACGTCTTCGTTCTCTTCTGCATCATCACTTACCTGCTTTTGCCCAAGCTGGATTACTCACAGTCAGTAACCACTTAGCAACCGCTTACCATAAAACCCCACATATGTAACCTACTAGGCTCTTATATTCAGTACTTCCAGCATATTTCAGACCGTTCATTGTGCAGTACGTGGAATGATTATATTGAGAAGAGGAAGCGTGAAAGCTGAATGAAACCAACTTGAAACCATTAGTTTCTGCTGAAACTTGTTTCTCTCAAAAGGCCACGTGTTTATTTTCATTCACCCTTCAATCAATTAATTCCTTTTCCAGATCTCAGACTCGATGAATGTTCCGCTGTTCAAAAAACTGTTAGACTGAATCGTTAAATACTTACTGTTTCTCTTAGGCACTACATGCTGGCGTCCCAGAGCAGTGGCCCTGGTGCAGCGCCAGAGAGTGACAGACAGGTGGCGCTAGTCTCAGTCCCACCGCTCCGGCCCATTCTGAAGAAGACCTGGGTACTCGGCCTCTGTGTCTTCTACGTTTTCTTCATCTCCATCATGGTCTTCCCAGCCGTCTCCTCTGGCATCCAGTCAGTTAACAGGGAAACCGGCAGTCCCTGGACCACCACTTACTTTGTCCCCCTCACCAGTTTCTTTCTGTACAACGTGTCAGACTTCTGTGGCCGGCAGATCACAGCCTGGCTGCAGATCCCCGGGCCCACCAGCAGGCTGCTGCCCGTGCTGGTCGTGTCCCGGACTATCATGGTGCCCCTACTGATGCTGTGTAACTTCCAGCCCCGGGATCACCTCCACACCGTGCTCTTCAACCAGGACGTGTTCCCCGTGATGTTCATCTGCCTGCTGGGTCTATCCAACGGCTACTTGGGCACCCTGCCTATGATCTACGGCCCCAAGGTGGTGCCCCGGGAGCTGGCGGAGGCCACGGGCGTGGTGATGTCCTTCTTCCTCACGCTGGGACTGGCCGTAGGCTCAGCCTTCTCTGTGCTCCTTGTGCACTTGATATAAACCCGCGGTGACCGTTTCCTAATGAAGTGGACGAGTGTGATAACAAGGTTTACTCCTCACGTCTGCACGACTCGAACCCTGTGTTTATGCAGCGCAGTGAGAGCTCCCCTTAGTGGTGACTGTAGGTACTGTGAGGTACACTAAGTGAGCACGTCGGTCGTGCATTCTACCAAATAACTATACCCACATGCATACCTCACTCCCAACGTGAACCGTTGTTGAGTGGAAATGGTTGTCACATAGCGTGTGAATGTGTGTCCAGTATCAGGAACAATGAGGTTGGTTTAATTACATTTTGAGATGTAATATCATGTCACTAAAAATGCTATTTTGGTGTTTACAATTAGTTGGGTCGTAATTTGCTCCAATGATTATGCTGCTTAGTCACAATTCTTTATCTTGCCATATCAGTGGATGTTCCACTGACATACTTAGCAGCGGAGTGGTTTGCACACCAAAAAAAGGCTATTTTGCTTGTGACCTTTGAGGGCCACAAACATCCAGTTTTAGTAACAATGTATTTCAGTTGGATAAATAAAGTAACATTCTCCTTCCTCAATATCATTTTGAGTCCAGAACTTTGGGTCATTTGATGACACCATCTTTCAACAGTTTGACCTCGTCAGTGGATTAATGACAGCAATTAATCTCACAACGCCTACTTCACAACACAAAAACAACTTCTCTTAACTCATCTTATAAGAATAGATTTCTCTGTGACATAAATCTCATCATTGTGATTTAGTCATGAGCAATAGCTCTGGGCAGCCCTTGACCTAACTTTTCTAAAGAGCAATTGTGCTACTGACACATTCTTCACAATGTTTCCAGTGTAGTTGACAACCCTGATTTACAAAAATTAAACATTTCCATATGTAAGGAATGGGACAGACGCATAGAATCAATTTGGGACTGTTTAATTGTTAAAAATGTCACAGATCACATGTCTTAGGGAACAAAGCCACCATGGCTCATGTTAGGAACACAGACAAGACCGGGTGAGAGTGCAATCAGGGGAGGAGGTCAGTAGGACTACATGCCAAGATGCATGGACAACTTCTCCATCAAAACAAAGGCCTAAAATGGACAGGCAGAAGTTACTACAAAATAGGAGTCATCCTGCATTGAGAAGATTGGCTTAATTGAGAGTAGCACAGGTATGGTTAAACACTGGGCAGACTAGCAGTGTATATATTGCAGTCAGTTCCTTCAGGAAACAGGATGGTTACATGTATTGGTTCTAGAGAACCCTGCACACATAAAGTCTTTGACCCCCCCGCCAACCCAACTTTTTAAAAAAGACTAGTCCTACAACCTTAGTCCAGCCAACTTTTAAATCATGACTTTATAGAATCACACCAAGGAAACAGAATCAGTATATTACAATTAACACAAACCTGCATCAACATTTGTGGTAAGGGTTTGTCCCATCTGCTTAAAATAAAAGCACTAAGAAAAAATAAAAAGGTCACCCCTCTACCAACAGATTTAGCCTGTTCAAGCCTCCTCCCCAAAAATCCAGCGTTCAAAAGAAAAAAGAAAAAAAATAAAAGAAATTACATCACAATTCCCATAATTTGAGATTTTTTTTAAAAGACAGACAATTTTATTAAAACTGGAAAGTAGCAGCAGCAGCATCGGTGTTTCTCCCTAAATGTCCTACAGGTCAGATTGTGCTAGCAGCTGTCCACCAGCTCCTCTATACCCACACGTGACGCTTGCAGTGGGCCACCGCCTGGAAAACAAACCAAACCGGTTAGACAAAGCTTCTCGAGTCACACTTAGTAGCACTTCTCATCTTTCACAGGAAAAGCAGAACCGAACAGGATTGGCCAGTAGGGGGTTTCTGCTGAACGGGCGGGCGGGCATGACTCACGTTACAACGGTTTGCAGTCTCCATGTTCTTGCACCAGAAGGCCGGCCCCCAGCTGCACTGTTCCGCTCCCAGGAGTCTCTGCATGGCCTCGGGGCACGCTCCCACCTTCTGTACAAACGCACGACGCCCCCACCAGCACAGTCAGCCATTTTAAAAATCAGCCAAACGACCACGTGAAGTGTGACCGTTCAGTTTCACTTCTCATGTTACACGCGAGTAAATGTCAGCTCTCTCACCATGCACACAAAGTCAGGGTCCATCATCTGCAGCAGCAGCTGAATGATCATGGGCTCGTACTGCTCGATCAGCTGGTCACACTGTGGGGAGAGAGCACAGGCGTCAGGGGGAGGAGAGCGGAGAGCGTGTGAGCCGACGAGCACCGGGGGTTCCTCCGCGGCTCACCTCGGTTCTGACCGACTCGGGCAGGAAGCCGCACACTTTCCTCACGGCGTCCTCGATCTGGGCCTCGGTGGCGTTCTGCTCCAGGATGCCGTCCACGTAGCGCACCGCCAGCTTGCAGACGTCGCAGAATCCGCCCGCCTCGAAACGGGCCTTGTCCATGACCGCTGAGGGAGGGGAAAACGAGACACAAGGAACACTTTGAGATGCCCCGATTGGTTTTTCACGGCCACAGTGAACAGCTGGTCAGGGAAGTCGAGGGGGGCCTACGGATGAAGGCGCGGCTGGCATCTTTGCAGAGGCCCAGCAAGGTGCAGACGGTCTTGGGGTCAGCCTGCTGGACCAGCAGCTCGATGATGGCCTGGCCGTAGGCCTCCACCAGGTCCTTGCACTGGGCAGACAGGGAGGAGGGCAGGACGACGCACACCTTCTCCACGGCATGGATCACATCCTCCTGACAGACAGAGGGAAGGCGACGCGGGCACAGTCAGTGGGACGGACACATGAGTAGTCCCTCTGTCAATCATACATTCACCCAGATCGATCTCTCTAGGACCGGGGGAAGCAGCCTACCTCCGTGGCTTCATCCTCCAGCATGCTCTCCACCTCCTTCATCACAAACTCACAGATGGCACACTGAGGGGAGTCACGGGCGCGCACCATGGGCTACACACAAGATGAACGAGGGTCAAAGTCACATACTTCTCGCACCTCTCGACCATCATCTACAGCAGCCATGGCTCCCGGCTTACCTGGGCAGGCTTCGTGGCGACGGACTCCACCTTGGTGGCCGGGACCATCTTGAGAGCGGGGACGAACTTTGAGGACTTAATTTTGGTGGCGGCCACTAGAGACATCATGGGAGTGGACTTCTTGGCGGCAGCGCAGAAGCCAGCTCTGCAGCAGATATCTTTGGGTTGCTGAGAAAAAGGGCAGGCAGTCAAGACATTGTTGTAAATGACAGCTTCATTTTTGAGACCCCCCCCCCCCTAATTACATGCGGTTACTGCGAAACGTGCATGTACACTGACTCAGCGGCTCACTGTCACCAAATGACCAAGTCCTTTGTGCCATTCCCTGACATCGCTCTCATGAGGACTCAAACAAACCTCCCTGCTCAAGACTGAAAATGAGCTCCATACATATTGTCGTGCACACCGGACATCAATGGAATTCATGAGTAAGTTTCACATGCAAATAAATAAGAACACACCACAAGTCCTACAATACTATTCATTCCCAATGGGGTTAGGGTAAGTGGTGACAATCGAGTCCATTCTCTAGCCAAATTAGTGTATGAAAACAAGTGGTTTGTTAAAGAGGCTTTGCGTTCAAAAGAGACAACATCCATGCAGCTCTAGGGTGTCAGGAGGGAGGGAGCATTACGGGGACAGAACAGGGAGCAGAGCAGCTAAAAGGGGGAGAGAGGCTAGAGGCCAAACATGGAGACCTACCATATCCTGGGGTACCACCGCACACAACCAGAGCGGGAGAGAAAGAGCAGGAGGGCAAATGAATGGAGGGAAGAATAAAAGAAAAAAAAAATAGAAAAATAGAAGTGAATTAAAGATGAATGAAATCAGCCGGCAAGGTGGTATGGTACTGCAAGACTGGGTATGGGTAATAGGTCTCAACGTTTACAAATTACAACAGGCCCATTAATGCCAGCAGCTAATCTTAGGGACATACATTTGCTTATACACAAATAAAGAGTGCTTAAACAACGGTCCGTTGTTTTTATCTGAAAACTCACCATAGACATGAGCTGCTGGACTACCAGAGGAGCATACTGGCTCACATATTGCTTGCACTGTCACACACACACAGAGACAGACAGAGACAGAGACAGAGAGAGAGAGAGAGAGAGAACAACATTGGTCATAAAACTGTAGACTAATACCTCATGGGAGAAAAAAGTTCTAAACTAAAAGCCAAGCGGACACTTTTCTCACCAGGTCAGAGATACCGGGTCCCAGCTGGTCACACTGGTTCTCAATCTGAGCGATGAGGGCGTTGATGAAGCTGGCGTTGGACTTGGCCTGCTCCTGGGTGTCGGTCAGGAACTTGACACAGTCCTCGCACACGTCACCCTTCTCCTACAGGGAGCAGGCATGCATTGTTAGGTGGACTTCAAAATGGAACTCCGCTCCAGGTAAGGACTGTGATCCACAGACAGCGCTGTACCTCCTCGGGGGCCTCTTGTTTTTTGGGCGTCTCCTGTGGGTAGAGGAGCTGGGGGATGTTGAGGAGGAAGGGGGGCACCTTCTGGGCCAGGTCCACCTCAGGGATGTCATTGGACTGGATCTGTTCACTGGCCTCGGCCTGGGCTTTAGCCAGGGCTGCCTGTTGGGAGCTGCACAGCCCCAGGGCACCACACACCACGTTGGGGTCGTCCTGCAATACAAACTCCTACACTTAAAACGCCACTTTATTTCTTACTCACCATCACTCATCCATAGAACGCAATGGTAGGCCATTGCATTTATGGCGCTTTATAGTATAAAACCAGACATTGTCCATTGCAGGGGGGCTAGTTTGTGTGTCAAACAAAGGCTAATCTGTTCCTGCTTTGACATCTCAATCAATTGCTCTCATTCAGCCCTCTGCGTTTCCCTTCACAGCCACAGCACTGTGTGCTCCAGCCATTACTCAAAGAGACAGATGGCGCTTTACTTTGGAGTCTAACACGTGAAGCCAGTGGAAATAAACAGAGAAGACACACATCGAACTTCAATAAGCTTTAGGAGGGGGGATCTTGATTCACTACCAGCATTCCACAGGAATTGTTTACAGATAAAACATAGTTTTTATACTGGGCTACAGACTTCAACCTTGGACGTGTATTTATTAGTTGGGATTTTATTGCACTGTCCACTTTTTGCTGCAACAAAGTACATTTCTCCGTTATCAGACAAATTAAGGAATTCTGAATCTGAAAGGCCTTCATAAAGTGACTCAAAAAAAAAACTTGGTTTGATCTAGTGTAACACATTGATGCATATCAAGTAATGTGTTCATATGTATGGTGATTGTAACGAGTTGTTCAGCAGTTGCTAGTCCCCACCAGTTCTCCAGTGATGATACCCATGATGATGGGGTAGTAGCTGTCCACCATCTCCTTACACTCTGCAGTCAGGCCCTCATCCGGGATCAGCTGGCAGGCCTTCTCCAGGTAGCTAAGAATTTCAGACTAGAAAATAAACACAGGTGTTATGATTTGATATTGTTATACTGGTTGAAAGCCTTGGGGCTATTTGTCGGGCCATGGAGTAAACCCCTCATGAAAGAAGGTGGGGGCTCCCACACTCACCTGTGTGGAGTTGTTCTCTATCAGCTGCTCCACCACCATCAGCACCTCCTTGCACAGTTCACATGGCACAGATTTCTACAGGCAAAGGTTTTGTAAGAAAACAAGCATTTAATTATGCAACATGGCCACAACAAAGTGACAAGACTCTGGTATAGAATCTACATAATTAAATCAACCCAAGAACTCATTGCCAGCAATTGACAACATGGCACAAAGCCGATCCTCACCATTTGGGGCTTGTTCCATACATTCTGTTGGCAATGTGTGACAGCTCCACAGAGGGACGCGGTCTTGACATTCTGGCACCAGTAGGGGGGGCCACGAGCGCACTGTTCTGTACCCAACAGAGGGGTGGCCACAGCTGCAACAGAAAAACAAAAATACATAACAGGAGGGACAAAAAAAAAATAACCTAAAAAAATAAATAAAAAAAAACGTTTTTACAAAATGGAGTAGTTTTTTTTTGCTAGTAAAAGGCATAGCCTTGTACAAGTTGTACAGACTGTGGGTTGAGTGAACCCAGTAAAGTAAGAAAACAAGGTTGCGTTTTTATGACAGAGTAAGACAAATCAAAAATGTGTTAAAATTAATAAAGGCGTATCTGTATTATATTTAACAGGAAGTAAATAAGTTTATGCGGTTAGAGGAGGTTGTGAACTTGGAGGGGAATTTCCAAAAACACATTTCCTCATTTGAGAGTCCCTTTGCTCAAAAAGCCAACAGGTACCTGTGGCTAAAATCCTCAGTGTGCCACCATGCCAAGAAAGGTCATCTAAAAATATTTTTGATCCTTTGGCCTTGTCATTGCTATGCTATAGAACAAAGCAAATCCTGTTATATCCAATCCGCTCTAACACACTAAATCCTCAAATCTGCAACAAAACAAACACATTTACCAGAAGGAACCTGAAACATGCTGTTCCTTTGATGGAGCCCGGGCTAAATACACACTTTGGTGCGAAATGTGCAAACAGGGTGGTTACCTGAAAACCAACTATCTAACAGCACAGTGACTTGTTAAATTCGAATGTTAAAAAACCGACTGATCATATGACACAGATTAAATCGTTCATAAAAAACTGGTTTATTCTGTGGTAACAATCCAAAAACAGTAATTGTTAGTAACACCAACATATGAGTCTGGAAACTAGAATACAGGCAGAATTAATTTGTTTGCTAGGCAGACTACCAGCAGTTAATGACTCACTTCCACACAACGGTTTAGTGTGCACAGACCACCCCACCTCAAAATAAAGAATGGCCTTGATCTACTGCATACAACCAGGACAGTTTTTGTAAATTACATTTAACATGGGCTGCTGCATCACAAATGTTATTTCAACATTGAGAAGTAAAAAACAAACAAAGGGAGAAAAAATACACAGCTGCAGGGCTAAGTCAGAAAGAACAAGTTTCAGCTTGATTTTCAAGGCACTCAACCTCTCCCCCATTTCATGGATCAACTTCTGAGAACAGTGATAATAGCATACAATGTCACCCTTTGCTTGTTTCCCTTGCTATGAAGGATATGCAAGTTAACAACGTGGGGGTACACATGAATAGCGTAATATGAACCCAGGTCAAATATCACCACATTGTGGCGATTCAATCATTTTTTTTGCTATGCACAGCACAATCAAATGTAGACTAGTAGGAACAATTACAGTAGACTCAGCATTCCTATTGTGCAAACAACTGCATCTGTGACTGATTAAGATTGCCCCTTTTAAATACCTTAGGCAGGTAACACATTTATTGCTACCTATAGGTAACTAACATGACTATTGTTATCCACGACACTCCTGATAGGTTTAAAATGGATAGTTTTGTTCTATTGTGTATAAGATTCTACTGCCTATATTGCTCGACTGTTCAAATGCTAAAGGCTTACTAATCAGACACAGAACAACGGTGTCATGGCTTTGTTGAAACTGGAGAGAACATAAACAATTATCTATGAAGTCAGGCAGCAGACATGGGTTTAACATGGAGTCACGCCTCTTGCCTTGGTAACAAGCCAACTTTCAGTAATGTATTTCAGTCACATACAGTTGTTCGCTTTCTTTTATGTATGACTTGGTCATCAGTATCGCCCACACTGAGGCGATTATGCCGCTTCAGTCATTGCCACATCGGGCACGCCACACGGGAAGCAACTAAACGTTAAGTTAAACGTGAGCTCACCACATGACTCACGATGGTTCAAATTCAGCCTAGCTAGTTAGCATGTTGTCTAACTACCTGGTATAGCCTTTACAGACATTCAACTAAGTGTAGCTACGTTAGGCCCGCAATGTCGTAAACAGCTGAGCTAACACAGTTGATGCTAGCTAGCTGGTTTCTTTTAGAAGAACTACGTGGGCTAACAATAAATAAGATCACCAGGGTTTACGTAAACTACGCTAACATTAATCCGGAATGTGGTTTCATTTTCAACGGTAGCATTTGCCCCTTGACGTTAAGAAACGATAACTAATGTCAACTGTAACGTCTCACATTTGCCCTAATTTGTTTACAACTAAAAATGGCCAACCAAAGTAGTACTATTAGTAACCCCTATGGTTTTCTAGCTAAAATTTGGCAAGTCGTTGTTCGTTCGCTAGCTTGCCACAAAGCTTTTGTTAGTAGCTGCGAAGCCAATTATTGATAACGAGGACGCGTTAAATAGTTCCGCAAATGCTTGTTTCCCTCCCTCTTCTAACAAAGTCGATGCAAGTCTGGTTACATTTAACGGAGCTTTAAACTTTAAATAAACGAACACAAAGGACAAAGTGTTAACGTTAAGTGTATAGATTTGCATTCAAATTGTTTACCTGTGGACACAAAAAGCAGCGCAAGAAGCATCCTGACTCCGCTGTTTTCGGCTTATGTAAAGTTCTGTATGTTTTCACTTTGTTGGTCTGAAGACGCCTGTTACGTACTGACTGCAATGCAGAACCGAGGCCTTGTTGACGCTTTATATCATGGCTCACAGTCAGGTGACTTTTTGCAAGTAAGACATGTGATGTGATTGCATGGGCGTATATTGTGATGATAACACTCAAAATCAAGGACATGAGTTTTCTGTCAATTGTATAATCTTTACTAAACATCCATACCAAATACAACGAGAAAAACGTAACAATATTTTCACTATAACCAGAATTCATAAACTTACATTTGTTTTTGCCACCACTCCACGGTCTGTACGGAAGCTTAATAACCTAGATAAGAACATAATTGCACTATAAAAAAAATTATTTATTTATTTTAATCTGTATTGATAGACAGCAGAGTCCAGTTGAACGTGTGAGATAAACGACACACAAACACAAACAACTGAGGCATATAACATACATAGATTAGAAACACAAACATGACTCCAACAGACATTTATACCAATACTTCCACATTGATCACTATACTGAGATTAGGCTCTACCAGCAGATAGATTATGGAGTTCTGGGAATCATTCAGCCTACATATACATTTGTACATCAAATTCCTTAGCAGAGCTTGGAAAGTATCGAATTTATTTTTACAAAATTAAACTTGCGCTACTGCACATAGGCTTTCTAAGTAAAAGCTTCAAACAGTAATTATAGGCAACTTTAAAGTTATCAAAACTTGCCGTTTTCAACTTCACCCACTGACTGG
The DNA here is from genome assembly GCA_036024795.1 of Galaxias rostratus. Taxonomy (NCBI): domain Eukaryota; kingdom Metazoa; phylum Chordata; class Actinopteri; order Galaxiiformes; family Galaxiidae; genus Galaxias; species Galaxias rostratus. The sequence continues at coordinate 2,917 of JAVQJS010129897.1, read as the reverse complement.
AAGTATACAGCGGAGCACAATAAGCACGTACCAGATTTATTTTTGACATGATCCGAACACATATTGAATGCCCAAGCCAACATGTTAGCTTGAGCATATAATATACGGCACCGTATGTACATGTCATCGTCATCATAGAATGTATCAGTCACGAAGTGCCCACATATTTGATATTAGTGCAACAGCTCAACTCCCGCTTTGACAAGTAAAACACAGGGAGGTTAATATCCCTATCTACTTTTGCTCTACATATCAAAGACACATCTTTTTTTGTATTGCATTCAACATCATGTTTTAATCCATCATCAGAAAAGTATTCAACAACTGTTGAAATCCAAGGAGAGAGAATTAAGCCATCGGCGCATATCCTGGGTTCGATTCCCACCTGAGGGCCTTTCTGTGTGGAGTTTGCATGTTCTCCCGGTGTTAGCGTGGGTTTCCTCCGGGTACTCCGGTTTCGTCCCACAGTCCAAAAACATGCAGATTAATTGGTGACTCTAAATTGTCTATAGGTGTGAATGTGTGTGTGAGTGGTTGTATGTCTATGTGTTAGCCCTGCGATGGATTGGCAATCTGTCCAGGGTGTACCCCGCCTCTCGACCGAAGTCGGCTGGGTTAGGCTCCAGCCCCCCCGTGATCCTGCATTGGATATGCGGTTCTGATAATGGATGGATATACATATATACGTATTCCCAATCATACAACAAATTCTGCATCTGGTTTGCTGTTCAGACAGACCATTCTAATGTACATTAAACAGAGCAGGAGAGTAGTAACCCTCCCTGCCGACATCATTATCAACATCGGCGAACACTTTCTCCATTAGACCTGCAAAGTTTGGTTGGCATACCCAGAATGTAAGGATTCTTGTCAGGTGGCCAGGCAAAGCCCTTTGACTCAATTTCAGGAAAGGTCTAAGGTGGTTCACTAGGTCAAATGCTTTGGAGGCATCAATAAAACCTATTAAGAAGAATTCTGCTTTATGTTAAACCACTTCTTTCAATGCATATATACATAATTACCATGATTAGCCTTTAATCCAATTTGGGACCAATACAATTACCTAGCCAGACTAATAAAATGTTTCATAGACCTTGTATAACACACTGGCTTGTGCCACAGGCCTATAATTATCCAGGCTACCAACCTTGCCAGCTTTGTCCTTGACAACAGGAACAAGAGTGACTTACAACATACTCAAGGCAACAGTCAACGTCTTTTTTTCTACTTCACAACCCCTAATGTTTTTCACTTTAAAAAATGTATAGTTACAGTGCATGTCATGAAAACAATGTTCTGTAATTGCAGGCAATGTCAAATCTAAAGTGTATGAAGATATTTTTTATTGTATGGGAAACAGATGTAACCTTCAAAATTCCACAAACATTACCTAAAAACAAAGAAACTCCAAGAAATGTGTCAATACTTTTTTTTATGAACATTAGCCAACCATATGCTCCATTAGCCTTAAAAAAAGCCAATGATTTCCTTCACAATGTTCTTGACAGAAAAAACATGTACAGCTGTATGTATTCCGAATTTTTCTTCATCTCTTTGGTTAAAGAGTGCACTTATTTCAGACCAAAATGAAGATAAGGGCAGCCTTTCTGAAGCTATGGGGAAATGTGTAGAGAACAGAAACCGGAACATATGTTGCCTGACAAAAGGAAGAAAAAACAGGATCCGAATGGACTGCAAACCGAGAAATGTAACCCCGAAAGATGTAAATGTAGAGATGATTGTACACCAGTAATATATATATATATATATATGGTATTATTCACTTTTATGCATCTTGCTGTCAATTGTCAAAATTCCGTTCAAATAGATTTTACTACTGCGTAGGCCTGAAATGTTTTATAGTGTACCAGCCTAACATTGATTCAAATGTAGTCTTGTTTATCAATTCTTACCTCTTCGGTTACAAAACTTTTTTTTTTTCCCGTTGTGAGTTCATTTCATTTGAAATGTTTTGTCATCAAATTGATATCACCGAATACCATAATTTTTTTATTGAATTTAGATTCCTAAGACAGCAGCTCATATACGTAATTGAACAGAGACTTTTTTAATAAGAAAGCAGTACCTCATAGTTGCTTGGGAGTAAAAATTTGGTAAAACTGCAACAACAACAATTGCATGGTTGTTTTTTTTACGACACAGTAAGGCTGATATGTCTAGTACTGACATTTACGAAGATGGTCAACAAGGCAACAGCTTTGATAAAATTAGACTCTGTAACTTAACTTAATAGAACATTAATGGTGAATGAAAATGGAGAGGTGGAAGGAGACATAATGTTGTAGGCTATGCTAAGGCCTAAGTCTTCTTGATCAAAGAAGCCCTGAAAATGAAAGAAGAACATATAGTTAGGCACAAACAGTTTAAAGCTTCCAACAAAGTTTATTAATCCCGCACCAAAATTCAAACACAAATACACACGCACGTGCGCACACACACACACACTTACACACTTACACACACACACACACACACACACACACTCCACCTCCCTCATCATCTGTCCTCCCTCTCTTTTTCTGTTTTTCATTCGTTTCTGTTCTTTCATCTTCTCTGGCATCCTCTCCAATTCACTGCACTGATGTATCACTTTGTACTTTATTTGTAGCACTTACCCAGACATCCGCATTGTGCATTTCAGTGTGTGTGTGTGTGTGTGTGTATGTGTCTGTGTGTGTGTGTGTGACACGCCTATTTCAGTGTGTGTGTGTGTGTGTGTGTGTGTGAGCGCATGTGTATTTATTTGTCTCCATAAGTGTGTCTGTGCATGATATAATATGCCATCATTGAAGTGGAAAGTTTTAAAAGCATTCTTGCACGCCAAAAGTGCCATCATATTCACACACACACACACACACACACACACACACACACACACACACACACACACACACAC